>CAOJCO014145069.1:0-10032 GCA_948330635.1 Euphorbia biselegans | reverse complement strand
CAGGGCTTCCAGTTCTCAGAGATCTCCCAAACACTGCTAGATAGAAGAATGAGTAGAACAATTATATTTAATACTAAAGTTTGCAGTGATGTTGACCTTGAAGTTGGGAACTTGATTTGTCTTCACCCTCCATGGTATGTTTGTATCCTCACAGATGCTATTACTTATCTGGAGATTTTACTTGGATCTAATGAAATAAAATATTGCTAGTGTGAAGGCTAGTGTTGTAAAGAAATTTATCAGAAAACTAATTAGAAAACTCTTCACTTATTGGAGCTTTCTGCTTCATTATATATCAGATGGAAATATGGAGTTCATAAAGTTTTGCTGACTTTTGCAGCACTCTTCCCAGTTACTATCAAGTAGTTGAAATGATTTGACAAATTAGTTCGTTTATGCTGTTAATAAAATACTGTATGGAAAATCAATCAAAGAAGCCTGATGATGAACTTCTGTGAACAGGAAAGAGGTTGACATGACAGACACTCACGAGAGCATCATCTTGTGTACATATTTCTCCCACATTATTGGGTAGTCTTCGAGGAGAGCAATTTACTGCATTTAAGACGTATGTATATGGTTTATTTTTGTATGATTTCATTGACCAAAATCTTTTTCATTTGATCCTTGGTTCTACTACATTGTACAATACACCAAAGTGAGTTGAAGCCGCTGTGAATTTAATACATAGTTCTTTTATAGGCTCTCTATTCAAGAATATTGTTTATAAAATAGTGCTTACAGTCTTAATTTATGTCTAGTTCTCAACTATATTGCTATTACCATAGTTTGTAATGTTTGCGTTGCATTGCATATTCATTAGATTTCAGGATTACGAAGGAGACAGCTGGTATCCAAACGGCCCAACTCAAACAAATTATGTCATTATCAGGTCAATTCAAATTTGGACATTACCTATTTAACAAAATCTTAACCTACTAGTTTCATGTAGGGTTTGTGTTGTTTTAGCTAGTCCTGTGCACCTTTGTCACCCTTTTAAAAGTGACGTAAAAATATTGGAGAATTTAAAAATAACTTTGAACACTAATTTGACACGACACCTATTTCTAAGGACACTAAATATTTTTTTTTTGTTGGATTTGTTTCATGTTTGTGGGTGGGGTGTAATTTTCCCACCTCTAATAATAATGGATAGCTTAGCTTAGGAGTTTAGTGGAGATGGGTTAAATTTTGTTTTGTACTTTGGTTATGTTCAACCCATAGTTATTAGAGAAAATTATATAAATTAGTTTATTTTAGAAAATATTATCATAAAGCGGTTTTTAATAATTACATATTTTATAGGTTAATGTTTCTTTAATTATAATTATAGCTCTTTTAGTGTTATAGTTTATGATAAATTACATAAATGATATGTTTGCGACTTTTTTTTTCCATAATGTAATAATCGCAGTATCATCTCAGTATCATCACAGTATAATCACAATATAATTACAATATCAATACAGTATTTCAGATTGTAACTGTGTATATACAATTATACTCTAAAATATTGTTTCCATACTGTGTTAATATTGCGATTATTATATGATAAAAAAAATAATATATATGAATATGGATCGTATTTCGAAGATTAAAGAAATTATAAAAAACTTTCTAAACGTGCATAATAAAAAAATAAATAGATTTAAAAATAAATTAAAAATAAAAATTTAATTATTTAAGAAGAGGAAGGAAAATAGAAGGAAAATGAGGAAGAGAAAAATGACGAAAGAAGAGAAAAAGAGAGAAGGGAGTGACACATGACATCAAGAGGGTGGAAGGAGGATGATATAGCTATTTTTGCAATTTGTGAATTTGTTTAAACTATTTTTGCAATTAATTTTCAAAGAAGCTATTTGTATAATTATTGTTTAAAATGCCGATATTTTTGTAAGAAGCCTTAGTTATTAAACTTATTATTATTATATGAAATCTCAGTTAAAAATGTACCGTAACTTGCAAAAAATTATTTCTCAAAATGTTTGAATATTTTACATGTGTATACAGATGTAATATGATTTAATGTAATACTACTTTTAAGAACACGTGAAAGCGTATCTTGTTTATAACGGAAATTTTCTTCTAATTCAAAAGAGCACTAATCAGTTACAATTTTCTCAAATTTATGAACAAATTTATCAAGTGTAGTCGTTTTATTTGAAATCGTATTCAAAACCATATTAGTAACTTCAATAATCATATAGAAAACACATCTTTGTTTAGACTTTTACACCATTTCTGATGAATATTATACATGTTATTTAACCAATTATGAGTTCTAACTTCATCAAATGAGTCATAAATTCAATCCACAGCTAATCAAATTTCTCTTTAGATTTACATCTATATAACATCTTATGCAATAAACTTCGAAATCCTTTGTTATGATTGAGACTTCCTAAGTTACATAGAGAATTTTGTGAGATACGCAATATACACAAGCGATGGCATTTTTCAGGGAAAACTACAATATTTCATTCACCATTGCTTGATCTTGGTCTATGGATGTAATTGTGGTGCTTTACCTTCTATAGATTCAAGAAACGATTTGAAAAACCACATAAAAGATTCTATCGTCTCATATGATAAAAACGTACAATTAAACATGATATTTTTTCTGCGATGATTAGCACTCACAAATGGAGCATAAATTAGATTGTATTTATTTGTACGGTATGTGGTATCAGACACAACAACATTAACAAAAGCAGTCACAAGCAATCCTACATCTACGTATTAACGAGAGAGTCTATCGTGCATCCGGTCCACCAAACAGTGGTGGACTGGATGCACTTATCAAATGACACGTTAGTGTCATCTGATGGGTCCCGTGTGGGACCCATGATGATGACAGTAACATGTCATCATTAGAATGGACTCAGTCCACTGGACCGAGACCATAATATAAATTCTCACATATTAATCTCCATGCATGATGAGATAACACATATATCTAGTTTCAGTCTATTTGTGCTAATCACATCTAGGCATGATGTTAGATTGCCTTCCAATCATATCAGGTCCTACACATTATTAATTGAAGAAAATATGAATATTCAGTGATTTTCTCTTAATGCATACGAGGTTTTGAATGAAATTACTCAGAAAGAATGAAAATAAATTTAAAATCGAAGCGGTATGGAATAAAAGAACTTTGTTTATGGACACTGTCTTGCTCAAAGGTGTGGCACTAAACGCATTTGGTTTTGAAGAGTTTCTCTCCGAATTTAGCATCGTGGAGTGGTGCTTGATTGAATGAAGCCATTATGCTTTAAAAAACATGTAATAGAAACCCTTCTTGATGTGTTAATTTTTAATGATGCCTGATGTAGTGTAACTAGAACATAATAAGAGAAGCCCACAACGGGCAAAAAAAGCCCAATTGATATCTTTACAGCCAAAAATGAAAATCAGCGTGCGGTCGAAGCAAAAGGCACCCATTCACTTTCACATTGCGTGCCTTTTAATCATCGAATCAACGGCATCATTCCATGTACATAAATTCCACTCTAGAACCGAGTTTCATATTTTTTCCCCAAATTACAGTTTTACACACTAACTCAGTACCCCTTGTGCCAACGTACATTCTTTATATACCAAGGGCAATACCATAATTTTCTCCAATTCTGCTCATCAATTACCAATAGTCCCGCAGCCTTCTGCGTACGACTTCCTATCGCTCGAGGGATTCACCATCAATGGCGACTCTGTCTGCTTACTCCTCTCCTCCTTGGCCTAATTCAAACCCTAATTCTAACTCTACTCTTCTTTCCCCGCAAGACGCCATCGAAGGGCTCGAGCCGGAATCACAATCTTACGACTCTCTTTCTTCCATTATGCCTCCGGATCACCACGCCGATCAGCTTTCTTCTGCCAAACCTAACTCTAACTTTCATGCTCCTCAATCTTCACCCCCTCAATCAACTTCCCCTCCCTCGCAGATTTCCCTACTCCACCTCTCTTTCAACCAGGATTATGGATGTTTCGCCGCGGGTACGGATCATGGGTTTCGGATTTACAACTGCGATCCTTTTCGGGAGATCTTTCGACGGGACTTTGATGGCGGCGGCGGTGGGATTGGAGTCGTTGAGATGCTTTTTCGTTGTAATATTTTGGCTCTCGTTGGCGGTGGCTCTGACCCTCAATACCCTCCCAACAAAGTCATGATCTGGGATGACCACCAGAGCCGCTGCATTGGTGAGCTTTCGTTTAGGTCTGAGGTTCGATCGGTGAAGCTTAGGCGAGATAGGATTATTGTTGTGTTGGAACAGAAGATTTTTGTGTACAATTTTGCGGATTTAAAGCTATTGCATCAGATCGAGACAATTGCAAATCCCAAAGGGCTTTGTGCAGTATCTCAGGCAGCGGGTTCATTGGCGTTGGTTTGTCCGGGGTTGCAGAAGGGCCAGGTTAGGGTGGAGCATTATGCATCAAAGCGGACAAAATTCATCATGGCACATGATTCGAGGATTGCCTGTTTCGCGCTGTCTCTAGATGGGCAGTTGTTGGCCACTGCTAGCTCCAAGGGAACACTTGTTCGAATTTTTAATGCGGCCAGTGGTAATCTTCTCCAAGAGGTATATACTTCTCCCGCTTTCTTTGTTTTGTTTGTTGCCGAATCGTTTGCGTTGAGTATGTAGTCCTTGGGCAATGTACAAATTTTGGTGCCTTTTTGTAAGCATCCATGCGATGTAGTATTGGAGATAACTTTGATTGTGTTCTATTTATTGACAGTAGAACTTTATTCTTACTTTCAAACATCAAAACAGCAACGGAACCTTTGAATGTCATTGAAGAAATTGATTTAGACATTCTGTTTCTGCATAAAAATTTAGGAACTAATTTTTAGCATTGGTGACTGTACATAAGGTTAATTAGGGTTTTTCAATAAATGCTAAGAATTTTATTTACTTTTTTTGGACTCCTGGTCCTTTAGATGTTTACTGTATTTAGTATACATTGGGAGGATTTCACTCGTCATTCTTGTGAAGCGTAATGTGAACGACAGCTGATTGTTTCTGCTCCCTACCTATACTTTTTTTTGGCCATAGAGTGGTTGAATTTCTCAGTTGCTTCCTATTCTATGGTTCTTGTTCCACAGTAGAGCAATGAAATTAGGTCAGGATGACACAATTTACAGAGATTACAACCTAACACGACCCGATTGATGCAAAAATCATTTTTGTTGCTTTTTCATGATATATATTCATATAGAATACATAATTTGCAAAATAAGATTATGATACTATTACATAATTTGATTCCTCTATTCCAGTCTTACTGCTAAATTTCATAATCAGAACTGCTTTCCTGCTTGTGTCAGTGAATAAATAAAATTTATTTTGTATGATTGGTGGTCTTTTGAATATCTTTAGTTTAGTTTATATGTTGTCATTTGCTCATTTTACTTGTAGAAATATCTTCGAAATCGTTTGGATTCGGCAACTAATTTCTTTTATTTCATGAATGAATCATGCTGGTAATTTCTACTTGACTCTTTATACCATATTGGTATCCTGGAAAATGAATTTTTGTGTATATTATTTAGATTTTGCTTCTTATGAAAGCTTTCTGATATTTAACTCCAATGATGTGAATTTTTGTGTATATTATTTAGATCCTGAATGATAATCACTGTTACCTGGAAATTGTTTGTCCATTTAATTTTAACTGAATTTGTGAGTCCAGGTGAGGTGGGGTGCTGATAGAGCTGAAATTTATAGTTTGGCGTTCTCGTCAACTGCCCAGTGGCTAGCAGTTTCAAGTGACAAAGGCACAGTTCACGTTTTCAGTCTTAAGGCTAATTCGGGGTCTCCTGTTACTGAGAAGTCATTAAACATGACAGATACTAACTCATCATCCTCATCTTTGTCCTTTTTTAAAGGTAACTTTATAGTTTTTGCATCTCCTACAGAAAAAAATATTCATCAGCAGTAATGTTACTGCAAATGCTACCACTTACTATTTTCTGTATGGAAATTCCTGTGTTTGGCCTTACTATCATGCACACACACTCCTACACATTACTTTGGAAACTCGGATACATGTGAACTGAAGAAAAAAAATTACAAATCAACTGCCCTTTCTGGATACTGCAAAGGACCATAATGAGGGGACGTCCATTTTTTTTTTCAATTTTGTTGGATGCAGAAAGATGATGAATTAGTTACTTTGCAAATAAAACTTTCCACATCTGGAGTTAGAGGTGATAAATAATGTTGCTAAAGTTTGATATACGTAGAAGAAATAGATGGATGGAACTAAATTGGAGTTTATGTTGAACATTGTGCAATTGAAGGATGGATATAGATTAGTTTTTTTTTTTTTTTTTGGTAACTTGAGCTGGCTTTTTACATTCAGGTGTTCTACGCAAGTATTTCAGCTCAGAGTGGTCAGTGGCTCAGTTTCGTTTGGTGGAGGGATCTCAATACGTAGTTGCTTTTGGTCACCAAAAGAATACAGTGGTTATTCTTGGCATGGATGGAAGGTAAGATAATGAAGGGGTAGTTTCAAATATTTAGTTCATAAAGTTGGTGGTGTCAAGAATCAATTTGGTCTGATAAAAAAAAGAATCAATTTGGTGAATGGTTACTATTTATTCCCCTTTTGTTTTTTTGTGCGGATTGAGAGAATTTTTGAAATAGATTTGGTTGTGAATTGCAGCTTCTATCGGTGTCAGTTTGATCCAGTGAATGGAGGAGAGATGTCCCAGCTGGAATACCACAACTTCTAAAGCCAGAATCAACCTTCTGAGGAAATCTTGCATATATTTTCATTTTGGATTGTCTGTCTTGGAAGTTTGTTAGTATTATATATTTCAGTTTTTGGGTTTTCCTTCGTATTGAATTATATCTAGAAATGGCTGCGTAAGATTGTAAATATGTGACGATGGATTTGTAAAGTATGTTAGTCTAATATAAGCCAAGAAAAGGGGGAAAAAAAAAATGAGATCATTCTGTTTCTGTTAAAATTAATTTGTTTGTGAAAATGCTACTTCATTAGTTATTAGTGTTTTTTTTTTGACGGGTAGTTATTATAATTAGTGTATTTAAATCTTGGGCTGGAGTCATTAGCACTTGATCACTTAGCAGGATAGAATCCTTTGGCCGTGAATGCTGTTGGTGCCTCGTCTGGAGATTGGAGAAGAATTTGAATGGTTCTTCTCATTGAACTTATGCAAGACTTTGGACTGAATGAGAAATATTTTCTTCGAGAATCTCTCTCGTGTGGATCGAACCAACCATAGAATACATGTGATGTGTTATTTTAAGATAAAGTATATTGACACAATCAAAGTTGAAACAATTGATACAATTAATGTTTCGGTTTTTAGATTTACAGAATCATCCAATGATTTAAGAGTTGAAATACATTTTATATTTCAGCTCTTCGATCATCCAATGATTCAAAGACTGAAATATTAAATGTGTCAATTTGTATCAATTTTGATTGTGTTAATATAGCTTTGCTCATTACTTTATAGGTTTATAGGATGATATATCATGTGTTATTTTTTAATTGGTCCGGTTCATCACTTAGCAGTGCACGGGTTTCTCCATTTTCTTTCTTGATTCAATAAATTTGAATGTTGGTGGCTAAGGCTACACTGACATGATACGCATTAAATTAGGATTACGGCAGTTATGTGGGTTCTTTATCAAGCCAGGAATCAGATTGCACGTGGCTTTAGTTAGGCATGTGTACGTTTATGTCTTCAACTTTTTGAAGTGCCATTAGTACGTCTCTGATATGCTCGTGCTGGCGGCAAACATTTTTAACATTGTTGTCTGAGCTTGACCGTCCTTGTATTTTGGCTTTGGCTGCCTTCTTTTCAAATTCCATTGGTCCTTGTATTTGGCTGCCTTCTTTTAATTTTCCGTCGGTAACAGTTGTCCAGTGGATGGTTTACTATATTACTCTCTTCTTTATAAATGGTTTTAAAATTATTTACAAAAATTAATAAAAAATTAATTAAATGATTAAAATGATAAATTTATCGCTAATGAAATTCTTTCTTTTTAATTATTAGTCTTCATTGTGTGATTTTCTCTCTATTAATACTAAGGGTAAACTTGAGAAAAGAAAATCAAAAGTGCATGAAAAATATAAAGTGATATATATATATAAAAAATTAAAAAAGCTAAAACGATTTATATTTAGTAATGGAGGAAGTACTATCATAGTTATCATTTAAAGCACTTTTCTTTTTTCTAAAAAAAGTTGTCACTTTAAAAATAAAATAAACATGTAAAAAAGAAATTATAATCATAACACAAGTTCTGTTGGTGTGTCCTAGTTCGTAGGCATTGATTTTTTTGTATATTGTACGGTTGAAATATTATTTGTGCCATATACATTAAGTGTTATGGAATAAAAGCGTCAATCTATTTATTTTATATCTTGTGCTATAATAATAAATAGAGAATTCAATGATTGTATATCATAAATAAAAGATTCCAGGTTTGTTTTAAGTCATGGAAATGAGTAGAACGATAAATCTGTGCATCGGTTGATTGTGAGGCAATCAAGGATGCGGGTAGATGTGGATCCCACATGGTACTGGACAGATCCACACAGAAAACACTACATGGTGAAGTCGTCATTGCTGTGTTTCTTGGATATGACTTGTTTTATTCTTAGATCTGAGATCACTATAACATAAGTATGGAATCTCATACACTTTGACGTACACCTAACGGGTCTGTAACAGGATCCAAATACTGGTACGATTGGGTGGACCAGTGAACATGTGCATGTTGATAATGAGTCGAAGAGTTGCCACTCAGCACCCACTGAGATGATATCACTGGCCACTTGGTGGAATAGAATTGTGAGTGTGTGGCCACACCCGAATGAGTTGAAAGCTCATTTGTTTCGACAATCCATTCTAGACTAAGAAAGTGATAATAGTGTGGGATGACAGAGCTATTCTCCTTACTATAAACACTAAGATATCAACTGGCAAGGAATAATACAAGTACAGCTACCGGAACGATTAATTTCTATTTGAGAAACTGCTAGCTGTCTTAATTGGGAGCTATTGTGCGTTTGCTAGAATCCACTAATAGTCTGTAGGATTTAGTCCCACTGTCAACATAAAGACAGTCCCACAAGAATCTTACGCAAAGGAATACTGACTGTGAATAGTTTAGTCTATCTAGCCTGATCGATATTAATTAACTAAATATAGATTGCAGAAATCATATTTGATTTAATTAATGGAAAATTAAATTTGAATTATTTAATTAGTAGATTCACATGTGGTAATTAAATTAATTAGTAATTAATTAAATTACACATGTTAAATAATTTAATTAAATAAACTATATATAATTTTAATTAAATTAATTTATTATGAATAATATTTAATTAGTTATATGTGCAATTAGAATTAATTGAATTTTATATAAATCCAATTATGTAATTGACATATTTTAACATTTTTATTTTATAAACCCTGATCATTCAGCCACTTGCCTTTTCTTTAGTAAATGTTCAGAAATTAATTAAACGACAGAGAGGAAACTTGATTGTTAAGTTACTATACAGTTGTTGATTCTCCATCTTATTTCGAATGTTGTAATTAAATTATAAGTTTCATAATACCTTCAGACTTCAGTCTTTAGTTGGTTCCTGGAAAAAGATAGATATATTTTTATTCATTAGTAATTCTTTGTATCTATATATGCCATATTTTTTTTTATGGAAGACTTAATAGTACTAGATCATGATCTTATTTTCAACTGCATTGATGAATTCACCCTTTGTTTTCTTTTCCTTTTTCTGGGTGAAAATTTGTTGAATTGCTTCCAGGTGTATATAAGTGGATGTGTACTTTTGTGTGCTTGCGTGTGTGTTTTTTTAATCATTACTGAAGTTTCATGCATGCAGGGCTTCCAGTTCTCAGAGATCTCCCAAACACTGCTAGATAGAAGAATGAGTAGAACAATTATATTTAATACTAAAGTTTGCAGTGATGTTGACCTTGAAGTTGGGAACTTGATTTGTCTTCACCCTCCATGGTATGTT
>CAOJCO014091184.1:0-13486 GCA_948330635.1 Euphorbia biselegans | reverse complement strand
AACTCTTCTCAAAATCTCAAAAGGTGCTGAGTTGGAATCCTATTCTAATTCTAACTAAGGATTCTTGGGGTTCCGGAGGATCCAGCTACAGGAAAACCAGGAACGGAGAGCCCCCCCTTTTCCGCCCACTCTTTGGTCTTTTGGTAGTGCCCAGCTCTACTTAAGGCAACAAAGGAGCCCGACTAGACGGACCCAGATAAGAAATGTATTCATAGTACCCCTCCCCTTGATTTGACAATGATCGATGCCCAATTTGAGGGGCCTCCCTATACGATGAGATGTGGCCGTCACGTCAATATCACAGGCTTTTTGTAAAGCAATGCACCAAAACGAAAGAAAGAAACTAGAGAAAGAAAAAGAATTCCAATCCTTGAATGTCGATGTCGCCCTTTCTTCCACTTCTGGCCCGGATAGTTCTTAGCGAGGGGCTCTTTCCTTCTGGATTGATTCTCAGGAAAACGGCTCTCCAAGGTCTTGATCCAAGGCTCCCACTCACGCTATATCGCTGACTGTATAGGAGGACTTGTGTGACAATGATTTCCAATAGGGAGTCAAAGTGAATGCCGATAATTCACCGGAGGAGAGATAAGGGATAGATGAGATTTTCAAAGCCCGGAAGTGGTGAAGACGTTCATCGCCTTACTGCCATAGTCTCTCTGGAACTTCTTTCTACCATAGTCTCTCTGGCTGGCTTGCCGCCAGCCATCTAGCAGTGGAAAGGTTTCTGTCAGTTAGCTCAATCATAAATAGAGAAAGCATGAGTGGAATAGAAAGACGGAATGAGGACATAGCAAATCAGATCCTAGCTAGAGAGCGGCCCCTTTCGAACCAGAGTGTCGGGGAATTGCCTTCTTCTTCTATTCGGTATAATGGTGTGCTACAGTAGCAGCTGACCGTAAAGAAGTCCTTCAGGAGTTAGCTTATAGAGGTAAAGGTATCCTAATGGAAGGCTTAAGTAAGCGGTTCGCTGATAAAGGTAAAGTAATAATAGATCCACCCAGATTGAATTTTGGAAGCAAATCCTCTTCTTACCTATTTGTTGAAAGTAATTGTCTGGAATTACCCGAAGCTCTTTCGGTCTATGCTCCTTTCGGAGCAAATCAACTAGAAAGCCATACAGGTATGGGTTTAGAGGTTTGCCTCGGCCTAACCATAATTCCAATGGTAGACGGTAACGTTCCCAGATTGCCCTCCTCCGTTTTATTGTACGGGATCGGGTATTGTCTAGGGACGCAAGGGTCTTGTAGCCTGCTCCTCCTATCCTACATAGAGTGGAAAATCTATTGATTTTGTATTTCATGTCAATAGCAGCCAATCCATGAGGATGGTAGAAGTTAAGGACACACCGTAATGAGACAGGACTCAAGTCTGTCTCCATCCGGTTAACAAGAAACCGCTTCGCAAACTCTACGCACCCCGTGTCAGAGATCAAGGATTTGGAATAAGATATATCCACTCCAAGATCATCTAACATTTGGGCGGGAGCGACGGCAGGGTCGGTGATTAGTATATCATCACCCAACACCGCATAACCATCAAATTTTCTGCCTGGATAAACTTGTTCTGCAGCCAACCACACCAATAAATGGTGCGAAAAGGCGAACAGAGGCCAAGAGCCATAATAACCAAGTGGTTGCCCAGCAACAAATGAGAAAGTTGAGTTCCTTCGCTTAACAAAAGGAACCTCAAATATATTTGTTGCTAAGGCAGAATTAACTACACTAGATGCAAACGTTCGGTCAAAAAGAGACTGGAACGCCTCAAACATGATCAACAGCGGCCATCTATCCGTTGCCGCTGATAAATCATATGAGAAGGTGTCCTTAGCCCCCTTTAACCTATACAGAGGCTTGGTTTGATCAAATGTACCATCATTAGGTATAGACCTAAGTACAGTTGCAAGCCAAGCATGTATCGGATGCAAGAGCCGTTGGTTAATATAATTACCAATGGCGAAAATACGCCTCTTGCCCGCTCCCTCAAGAGAGCAACCCAGACGTCCAGACACTGGGTAAATCCCAAGATCGTCAGGCGACGGTAAGTAAGGACCAATTCTCGAACCATTCAAGCGATTGTTCGGAACAGAATTTTTTTCCTTTACTATCGAACGCATAACGAACCCAGGGCATCCAAAGGTTGCCCTGTGATGCCTGTTCTCCCCGTGCATGAACAAACTGCATAAGGAACTGCCAACTTGCTAATTCATAAGGAAAAGATGCAAAACAAGATCGTAATGATCTAACATATTTAAACTTATGCTTTAACCTGTTGACAAGAACACTAACAGTAAGTCTAGCAGTAGGGAGAGCCTTCCAGGTTGGTTCAAACAAAAGCCCCTGTTGGAGGGGTATTTTGTCTATCAATGGCACGTATCGTTCCAATAGCATCTTAAAATTCGTCTTCAATTTCGATGATATTGAAATAATACGGGACATATCCTTAGGAGGTGTTATGATTGATTTAAAAGTCTGCTTTGAAATTGGCTTAGCTAATTGTATAAGTTTAGCACAACTAAAAACAGACAGATAAAACTTACATAACATATCTCCTTTGGATGACCTACGGCGAATCCCCGACCTATGGAAGGAGGGAATGATACGCGGCAAGCCTGACCTAGTCAGGGAAACGGGGACAGATGATGCAGGAGGGAAAGGCGGTATACCACCCCTAAAGGTCATCAAGGAGGTTGAACACTGCTTTAAATACAATGCAAGGAACAACCAACCTGATTTCCTCCCCAACTGTAACAAACAGATGTTTTGCCACCAAGTATATGGCGATGCACATCTCCTTGGTTAGACCGTCCAGTATGATTAGTTGGAGTTTGTTTAATAAACCAACTAACATACGAGAACTTTCCAAAGTCCTCTGCCAAGACAGAGGTTTGATAGAGATCAAGGATTTAAATAATGGTTCTGATCTTCTCATATTATTTTATATAAGAGGATTTAGACTGAGTGGGATCTCGCAAGAAGGGTCAATCAAGTACCACCTTCCCCAAGACCGCTTGCCTTCACTCAGCCCCATGATGAGGGCGGGTCTAAGACTCGATCATCATGGCCACTAACCAATCCATTTGGCGTGGTAAGAAAACCAGTCCATCAATTTAAATCCAAGATCCTACCAAAACCCTGCCCACTCGTCCACTTCCAGATTATCTTGTAATCTGTATAGAGTGGCACTGACGGCTACTACCATCAGATCCTCTTCCTTATGAAGGGTGAAAGGATAAGGTAAACAACAAATATCCATCCCTAATGGGATGAACCTCGTTGTCGCGGGTCCTAGACCTCAAGGATCTTGTAATATGGTATTTATTCAAAACAAGTCCCGGCGATCAGGGACCGGGAGGTGTAAATCTCCCCGCCCAGGGACCTTTAGCAAAGGCCCCGGACGCCCCCTTCTTACCTACATCATTTTCTTGATGAGCCTGAGTTACCTACATCAATTTTCATATTCTTGATGAGCCTGAGTTACCTAGATCATTGAATAGGCGGAGAAATAAATGGAATGTAAGTTAAACAAAGCCCTTCAAACTAGGGGGAAGGCTCATGACTTTCTACATTTCTCTTTTAGAGAGACGAAGTTTCGTTTCTCGTCTGTCTTTGTTTTCACCTAACGGTTACACTGTTGATGGTCGGGAGTAAGTAGAAAGTCAAAGTAGCGAAGCATCCGACCCGAAGGGATCTGCGCTAGCCTATTTCGTTGGGAAAGTCTACCGAAGCATATGTGTTAAGGATAGAGTCATTTCACCGATATGGATAACCGACTTGAGGTAGTCGTAGACTTATCGGATGAACTCTTCTCTCTCAATGGAAGCTAGATTGCTAATGCTAAAGAGTAGAGTAGAAGGCTTGGAAGGAGAGTTCACTTTCTTTGCCGCAAAGGTCTTTCAGAGCCTTACCCATAGTAGCAGTAAAGAGGCCGGTTCAGTAATGGGTCTGCTAAGAGAAAGAGTAGTGAGAGGCATTCTTCTCCTTGCTGAGCTTGCCGGGTAGTCCACTCTATGGGATGGGTAATTAGGCTATTAAGTCGGTTCCAGGTTCTATTCGAGATTCCCAGATTCTTTCACTCCAAGACTAGTAGCTTTTCCGCCAACAACTTTGTCTTCTTAATCTAAAACGGATCCCATCAACTCAAAACGAGCATTTATAGAGTCTCCCAGCAAGGGCAAGATGAAAGAGGTGGTTTCATCCTATATATATAATATAAGATGAAAGTGTAACCGCAGCTTAGGCGGATAGGCACTCCCGGCCACCGTTAATGTTAAATAGGCTCCCCCTTGAAGCCAAATGGAAATGCGGGACCGTCCGTGATCGCTATCGGTCACGATTGTAGCAGTAAAAAGTTACTGGGCAAAGGCGGGTTCAATCTAGCTATTGGACGAGATGTCAGGGCGCGTTCATCTGTAGGAAGCCGGATGAACAGAATTCCGCCGTGAGCTTCTGTGGCTTCAAAGGACTTGGGCATTTCTAATAAGGAGCCCATGAGGTTGGTTGTATGTGACAAGAAGGCAGCCAATGCCAATCCTGTGTTCCATGCCCGTTCTAAGCCTGGTGCTTTCTTTTCTGCTAAGCTTAAACCCGCTTATACTTATATAAGAATGAACTAACCAGAGGCGAGGGTCAATTTCCTAGTCTAACTAGAATAGTGGGTGGCACCGGCCCTTATTGCTTTGCTTGAATTTCGTAGCTGGAAGCGTGGTAAGCAAAAGAGTCAGAGTTTAGCTTTTCCCATAATTGTCAGGGAACTAGGAAGAGGAGTACGAGATCAGGATAAGGCCGAACCCACCTAGGTTTAGAATTGGGATCCTGTTGCTAAGGAAGCCTTGAGAAGGAAGATGTCGCCGATATTGAATTCCTTCCCCTCTTACTGAATGAATCTGGTAACTAATGCCGCCAAAGAGGTGCCGCATCGCCTACCACAATTTCTTTTGCTGAACCTGTATATGAGACTGACTTTCTTCCAATGTAAAACTTTACCCGGGTAATAAGGAATAGAAGAGGGCTTTGTTCAGTCTTTAAGTAGAATTACTAGGTAAGTAGAAGGAGGAAAGCCTAGGGTTCAGAAGCAGGACCGGAAGTCTGAAAGGGTGTAACGGTGATAACTCTATATAGAGAGCTGAGTGCTGCATGCTAAAGCCCTCGCGGTTTTACGCCATCTGCCCTAAGGCATATATAGGCAAGCCGGTTTCCAAGCCTCGTCGGCCCCCAAGCAAGTTAACCAATGCCCAGAAAATACAGTTGCCTCCGTCATCTTTGGAGATGGAAGTCTTCGATCTGCCATATCGGCCATACCAGAATGAATTTTCTGTGATCACTTACTATCTTTATTCTTGATAATGGTGGGATTCACCCGGCTAAAAGAGAAGTTGAACTCTCTCTTCTTTTTTATTAGAATTTCTGGATCTGAAAACATCGTCTAACAACGGACGAAATTATTCATGTGCTCTTCGTTTTCAAGAGCCTACGTCCTCGGAAGGAATTTCTGCTACCTGTATCCACTTTGAAATTCAATCTCTTTCCTTTTTTGTTTTGCATCTCCGAACTGAAAAGGGTTATCCGCGGTTGCCGCTCTTGTTTTATCTGCCCTTGTCTTTCCTATCGGTAGTCCGCTTAGGCTTCTAACTGCAGGAGAGTTAACCGCCTCTAATGAAAGGACAGGGGCAGACCTATTATCCCTATCGGTCCACTAATCATATGGAATTTCATCCCAAGTCAGAAACTGAGAAAAGAGCAGATCTTGATACTAATAGAAAAGAAGGCCCGCAGGAAGGAAAGCATAAGATAAATAAGAAGCCAAGCTTAGAGCAAGGAAGGGGGTAGGGAAGCAGGGAAGTAAGCAGGAACGAAGACTGTTACGACTATTTTCACTAGTTTCAAAGGCTGGATTGACCCTTGGGATTGAATCTGGCTAAGGCGCCCTCCTAATGCTATAGAACACGCGCTATAAGGCCAATAAATGCGATTGGTTTTGCATTCACTACATCGGAAAAAAATCACATACTGAGGATGGTAGCCGGCTAGCACCCACAAGAAGGCACTGATTGGATGAGTCCTTTCTTTTTTTCTTTCAAACCAACCTTGACTATTGATATTATCCATCTTCTTTTCTGAATATAAATCAAACTAGTATCCACCTTCTTCCTTTGCCGGTATCCTACGATCTATTGACTAAGTCATTTCACACTAAGCACTGAGAACATGGGCCCGTACCGTGCTACTGCCTTGACCTAGGATTCTTTTCCTCACATCGGATTCTGAACTAGAAAACGGAAGCTTGCGAGATTGCCCTTTGCACTGTTTGCAAGCCTTTTACCCTTGGCCTAGACTAACTGAGAGCAGGAAGTTGATTGACAGACCGAAGACAAGCCCTTTGGACCGATTGGCTCGCTTGATTGATTGAAAAGAACCACTGGCTTACCGCTCGCATTCGACTGGACTGAGATTTGTGTATATAAAGAAAAGGGACGAAAGAAGGAAATTGAAAATCCTCGGGCTTCATCAAACATCAAAAGAAGGTGATACCCCGCACGAAGTTATTTATTGAAAAAAAAGCGGTGTAACTCGTCGAGGAGTTCATCGACCGTCGGAATGGGGAAATGCATCTTTCACAGTGACCGCGTTCAATGCTCGGTAATCGGTGCAGAACCTCTATGTGCCATCTTTCTTGCGAACCAACAACACTGGTGCCGAGTGTTATTGGATAATACCATCCTGTAACATGTCCTGCACTCGATTTATCTTACTTCTGATACTTCTGACTAAGTGGATAGCGGTATGGCAGGACCTTCACCGGGTTCCTTCAACCAGTGTAGAGTGGTCGTGCGAACGCAAGGGGGGTAATCCCTTAGGAACATCAAAAACATCAGTAAACTCCTGAAGTCAAAGGATGAGATCATGAGGCATATCCGAAGGAAAAGGAAATAGCAAAGGGTCGAAGGTTCCATAGACAAAGACTGCATAGTGAACAGCTCAGCGATGTGTACTCAGTACTCACTCCTCGGCTGTGAAAGAGAGGGAGCTTCTGAGCTAAATCAATCCGGCCCGGAACTTTACACTAAATGGAAAGCAAAAAGGAAGAAAAAATCCGCTTTGAAAGCGATTCCAAAGAACATAAGAACGACCAGGTGGCGGGCGGGAGCAGCAGAAGCATTGAGATTTGCTTGTTCAGAGATGCGTCAAAGTATACCTATGAAAGACGATTGCTAGGGTCAGGCACCAATGCATTACTAAAGAATAACCAACCGGAATAACTTTTCAGGGAGCGTGGAAAGAAGGATTGGTCTTACTATCTATGGGCAGGAAAACTGCCTGGGAAAACAATCCCAAGGGAAGCTTCTCGCTAGTGCTTTGCCCCACCACTGAACATTGCGTTGCTACGGTCAATAAACTGCCTTAAATTAAAGTGGCTCCGGATGACCTTGAGGTTTTCCTCTCAAAGAGAAAACTTGACTAGAATCAAGGCTCGGCCTGTGATCGTAGCCAGATTCGATCTTCTCTATCTCTTTCCAGTGGTTCGACTCGTTACTTTCATCGGTGAACAGTAAAAGTAGGGAGGTAGGTAAGGGATCACTTCCTTCTTTCGTGCTGTTCTAGTAGGGTGGTGATTTAGTTCCTTCTTTCGTGCAGTGAACTTTGTCCCATGCAAGGAATTCGTTACTCAACCCTGTCACACTGCGTGTCCCAGGCCCTACACTCTTTCTTTGACAGCCAACGCGTTGTTGGTCTACACACGTAGCATTCATTGTAGGAAGTTTACACTGTAAGATGTAAGAAAGAAGTTGAAGCAAGGATTGAAGACAAGGATTGTAGCTAAGCTAAGATGGATTGTAGCTGTGAGGTCAGGATGAGAAAAGGGAAGCCGAACCAATCCCGTAGATACTTTACCCTAGCTTTCTTATGCATGATTCTCACCTTTCTTATCCTCTCACCTTTCTTTTCCATATGCTATTTCTTTAAGAAGTTCAAGTAGCTACTTCATTGCACCTCACTCTCCGTTCCTTCTTCCGCAAGCCCTTAGCGGCATATATCTATAGTTAGATCACTCCTGAACTAAGGTTAAGGTCAACCCAGCTAAAAAGAAAATGTATATTCTTTCACTTAGAAAGACAAGAAGAAACGCTATCCTGACTATATCTCTAGTTATTCTTCTTCCGTGATATTCTCAATTGAGTGGAGCTTTCTGAGCTATCGTATCGGTAGTGCTAAAGATCCTATCCTATTCTCAAGACATTCATTGAAGAAGACTTGTCTTGTACTCCATTGGGCAAGAAGTGCAGTCGAAGGGTAAGTCCGTAATGAGATCTGAAGGTGGGCACTGAATCAGCCGAGAAGGTGCTAGTCTATCTCCTTGTTTGGGATTCGAAAAAGGTCTTCTTGGTTAGCGGAACTCACTCCGCTGTCATCTCTTGCCAGCTGAAGATCTCATAAATCACATAGATATAGATCCCAGGCAAGAACTCTTCAGCAACCTATGAAGGAAGGCATCAGCAGCTCCCTGAGAGAGGGTGAAAGAGCGGTAAAAGGAAGATGTATAAATAAAGAGCTTTGTATTTCTGGGTTGGTGCTCTAATAAGCGCAGGAAGGGGAATCAATGGCTGGTTTTGGTTGATGTACAACTGACTTTTCAACTATGTCGATCCTTGCTTGACTCTTCTTTCATTTCGATACAACAAATAGTGCCAGGGTAGACCGCATCCGCACTGAGCCACACAAGAATGTGGTGACACAATGAGAATAACGGCCAGGATGATAGGAAGCCCAAGGGTTGACCCGTTGTATGTAAAATGTAAAAACTTTAAGTAGCCTTCTGCTGGCCCGAAAATAATTGGACTTGTAATCCGGACTCAATCCAAGCGACTACCTTGTTAAAGTTAAACAAAGACTCGATCACGGGACGGAAAGCGCTCAGTTGCAGAAGAAAAAGAATAAGATCTTACCTTCATGCAACCCTTCAACCAGCGCAGAGGTGCAGGTTGATCGAAAGTTCCATCTTGTGGGATTTTCCTTAAGATCGACATACACCAATCATGCGCGAGACGAAGTAGTGCCTGCTTGAATTTAAGGCGTTAGGAATAGCGAATACTCTAACCTTCCAAGCACCTTCTTCCTTAATTTAATCAAATCATGCTTCAGACTCGCTGGGAATTCCGCAGGGAAGCCCGATCTCCCCCGTACTAATGAATGTCTATCTTCATTCGCTCGACCTCCGAATGAGTAAACTTATAGGGTCGGGTGAGTTTTTCTATATTCGTTACGCGGATGACATGCTGTTGGGGTTCAAAAGTCAAAAAAGCATTCCGCGATTGACGAGAGGCTTCACTGGGGCGCTGAAGGATCTCGGGCTCGAGGTCAAATCAGAAAGGATCGAGCGCCGAGAAAAAAGGCGCTCATCCGAAATGAGAGTCCTGCGAATGATTTGCTCAATTACCCCAAATGGAGAGATAGCTTCTCGGGCTCCATTCCTAAAATGGGCAAAACAATTGCTTTTAACTCGAATTGAGAAAAAGAAAGAAGAAGTTTACTACAGGAAAAACTACATTAAAAGCTCTCTATTCCGTCTAGTCTGATATTCCGTAACCAATCCATTTCGTTTGTCTTTCTAAGCGAGGGGCCGGGTTTCCTTTCTGAGGACCCGGGAGTAATCCTATGCTTCTTTCTAGCTTGGCGCATTTGCTTTCCTTGAGTTTTGGCTAGTTATCAGTCTTCCCGCCTTGTCAGCTTTCCAGTCCTAGTAGGGCTTTTTCAAACTCCCCCAGTGGCCCCTAAGGGAATCAATCGTAAGCATATAGTCTCTTAGCTCTCCAAAGCGAGTTTATGTCTTTCCGGTTGTGGAAGCATTCCCGTAGCCTTTATCTTATTCGAAGAAGGGGCAATCCCTTGCCTTGTGAAAATCATATTGCTCAGTTTCAGTTGAAGAACTGGTTCTCAATCTATTTATGCCTATCCTCACGCCTATAAAAAATTCTTTCCGGAGCGTGAGCTTGTATTTCACACAAACCTATTCATTCGACCAGAGTCTGATAGAGATTCATAATCACCGAAAGCGGAGCTATGGTATGGGCAGGGGCCTTAGTGGGATTGTCAATAAGCAAGACCTTGCAAGTCATTTTTCTTTAAGGTTTCAATAGTATGGGAAATCGGGGGTCGAGTCTCGGGCGAGTGAATCTTCTTTTCGGTCGAGCTTAGACCTATGCTCCTTCCTTTGGACGCCATAAAGAAAGGGGCTTCCCTAGGGTTCTTGAAAGAAGGGAAAACAAAATGTAGTCAGTCAAACGACCCGGGTTTCATGAACAACTACCAAATCAAGATTCAAAATGGAGTCGAAGAAAAAAAGTGGAATAGCTAATAAATGAACCTCTTCAAATCAAAGCCCCCGATTTCAGACCAAAACCAATCTTGAATTGCATCAAGACTTTCCAGCAAGCACCTTTGGAAGGGTGGACCTTTCTCCTGATCAATTTTGTTCCAGTCTCCTCTGGTCCACCTTTTGATTCGAGACCTGAGCCCGTGCTTCTCTTCTGGCCAAGGTTAGGTGGCGCACGAAGAAATGGGGAGCCGTATAAGGGCCCCTTAGCCCAGGTGAGAAGGTACTTCACTCCTCAGTAAGAGGGAGCCTATCTGAACCGGGAGAATCCGGTTTTCTATCTATTAAGCTTACGACATGGTAAAAGCACCGAATTTTGAGTCCTTCGCTGACAAAGCAAGAGTCCCTTCATCAATGGAAGGAATGACTTACTGTAAGGATAGGAGCGAATCCTTACTTATAGAGTTGAAGGCATCGTGAGATGAGCCTCAGGCCACTTTTCCTATATACAGGCCACCCTCCCCTCCTTGGTTGGCCAATCGTCCCAGATTCACTTCTCAGTCCATTGGTACCGAACTTTCTTCTATTAAATAGAAATAAGAAATTTCGAGTAACCTTTCCTCTGCTCCTGAACGGAATGCTAGGAAAGGGCAGTGATGCTACGCCCCACTCTTAAATCAAGAAAAAAAGTAACTATATGCTTAACACAAACTTTCCGGTTCGAAAGAGGAAGCAGAAGGAAGAGTCTACTATTCATTTACGCCGGAAACCCCGATATGACTTTTATAGTAGCTGCGATGAGGCACACAGTTTACTTCTTCTCAATCAACGCCAACACTGTCTTATCTTATCTACTTGGAAATCCCAACCCCATCCCAATTCAAGTGCTTCTAAGCGCCCATAGCGGGGGTTTTAGGATACCCAGTTAGGGGGCATCTCCTATTCTATTACTTTCTTCAGCGAGGGCTGATATGCCAACTGGACCAGTCCTATATGTTGGATCAACCCGAGGCAGAAGAGATGAAAACCTCTGCGCGAACTGCTTTATTCCGGTAAATCTGAACCTATGGGAGGCGTTGGCCAATGCTTCAACATGGATTCTCGTCTAAAATAGAATTGCTTGAGCGGGAGCTGCTTTTGATTTGTCTGAAGCTCTGGCACCTAGTCATTTTTATCCTTCTAACATTGGAAGTGCTTTATCGTTATTTTGTTTTGCTTTTTAAGAATCGCTTATTAATAGAATTACTCCTAGCCGCGATAATAGCCTTATGTTATGCGGTTTCAGGCATTGAGAATAGGGCTTTTTAGGGATAAGGTCTAGGACTTAACTAGAGACTTTTCTTTATACTTGACTAGTAGAGGAAGTCAGGCAACTCGCGCATCTCGAAAGAAATGTATGAATAACTGAATAAGGGTATCGCACCTCTTTACTATCACAGTGAAGTTTCTATATGTGTTTGTTTACAGCCAAGGACGGTATTACTGAAGGCACCAACGCTAGGGAGACTCCAGAAAAGATGATGTATCAGGCTCGTCAACACCGAACCCATGGGTGCAACTACAAAGATTTGTCCTGGTCCGACTCCCCCTTCTTGAATATTGGTCTCACTATCACAAAGAATAACACCAATAATAAATTCATTAAAGAGATCTAAGAACTGCCTATTAACAAGTAGTCTGCCCCGGAATAAAAGAAAACTTACGTAGCTTTACGGGACTACGAAGTTGCTTTACCGAAGGTACGTAGGAGGGGCACTTTCTTACCCGGGGAGGAAAGGAACAGACTAGCTTAGCTTTGAGGAACAGAGTAGCTCGACCAAGGCCAGAGGTAGGTAGTTGCTTTACCGGGAGAAAACGAAGTAGCTTTACGGAGGGAAAGGTACAAGGTAACTCTAACTCGATCGCAAAGCGAAGAGGAACGGACGGGCGCTCGGAGAGGTTCAAAGACACTCGACTGCAAGGAGAGGGAGAGGGGAGGAAGAAAACTTGAGTTGCTTTACGGGAGAAGAAGCTTGACCAAAGGTTCGAAGATGCTTGCGCGGAAGTGCAAGGGAGAAAACTGCAGTTTGACCGGGCTTTGAACTAGCTTTCCCGGAAGACTACTTGACTTTCTTTCCCGCGTTACGAGACTGCTAAGGAGAGGGGGGGGAACATAGCTTGTTACCGGGACGTAGGTCGGGAACGTAGTTACCGGGAGAGGTACAAAGTGAGTCGACTGAAGGGAGAGGAGTTAGGCAGCTCGATCAACTGGGACTGGCTTTACCGGTGATTAAGAATTAGAAGCTAAAGGTACAAAGTGAGTCGACTGTTAAGGAGAGGAGCGTTGAGTCACTTGACTGCTAAGGAAAGGAACGGAGTGTTACGCAGGCAGAAAACTTGACTTTCCCGGTGAATAAGAATGCGAAGCGAGGAGGGGTCACTCGACTGCAGGGCCTAGTGATGGCTGCTCGACTAAAAGGTACGCAGTTACGGGGCTGAACTGAAAGGAAGGAGCGCTAACGGACCGGGAGAGGAGTGAAACGAGGAGGAAAACTTTCTTTACCGGTTTGCTGAACAAAGGATGAAAACTTAAGCAGCGAGAACCGGAGGTTTATAGTAGCGAGACCAGCCGGTACAAGGCAAGTGAGAGGGACGGACTAACTTGACCGGGGGGAAAGGATGGCTAGTTGATTTTCCCGGAAAGAAGTAAGGAGAGCTTTACCGCGAGACCTGAGGAACGAAGTAGCTCTCCTACCAGGAGAGGGTGCGGGATAAAGCAGCTCGACTGCAAGGGACGCAGTTACGAGACCGGCAGCAAAGGTACGAGGTAAGGAGAGGAAAGCGAGCAGTGGAAGCGGGACTGAACTGAAAGTAAAGGGGAGGACTAAGTCGACTGTTAAGGATTGTTACGCGGAACACTAACTGAATCTTGCAGGCTTACTGTGTTAAGCATGGCCTAAAAGCCCGCTCTCAAAACTTGAAAAAACCCGTCTTTTTTGAAATGTTAGCTAGTTTAAGTTTACTAGTGAAATGAAATTATTACAGTAAGATTGATGTTGAAATTCCAGCGAGTTGAATTAAGGCTAAGAGGTAGCTTTACCGCTCGACCCCCACGGAGCGGTAAGGTTTGTTTGCTGAGCAAAGGAAGCATCGAATAGATAGATTGCCGAGCACTAGAGCGGAGAAAGTGAACTAGTCC
>CAOJCO014032184.1:0-52474 GCA_948330635.1 Euphorbia biselegans | reverse complement strand
TTTTAAAAGCTAAACTAAAGAAAGAAGGGAAAGAAGGAATTCTATTAGAGCAACTGTAATTGGATTGGTTGGATCGACATCATCGAAAGAAACCCCAACTATATGGTTGACAATTCTCAAGAGAACAGGATGTGCTCAGCTGTCGAAGGAAAAAAAGCTAGAGATTAACAGACTGGGAGGACGGCGACTGGAGAATAGGACTTTCTTTTCTCTCTGGATCAGTTCCAGGCCAGGCAGTTAAGTTAGAAAAGTCAAGCCAGCCATTAGCACTTCTGTTAGAGCCCGCCTACTTGTAAGCTAAGCTAATCCATTTCCAGTCTTTCTGCCCTCGAACCAGTGCTAAGAAAATCCCATCAAGAAGTGGAAGGAAAGTGAGTTTGAAAGTGTTTTGTTGTAGTCCCTGGCCCTTACTTACTACTTACAAGAGTAGTGTAAGTAGAATCGAATTTTATATATTATAAAATATAGGCTATACCTTACCAATAGCAGGAGGAGAAGTCAGTTAAGACACAAGTTTGAAAGTCTCCCGGTTCAATTCATCATTCCAAGCCTTTTGGTTGAGGAAGTAGCTTGTGGCAACATTATCAGTCTTGACAATGAACTTGGACCCCAACAAGTAGTGCCTCCAAGTTCGTAGGCAATGCACCACCGCGGTCATCTCCTTCTCTTGAACTGTATAGCGGCGCTCGGTATCATTCAGCTTGCGGCTCTCAGGATGGCCTTCTTGCATCAACACTCCACCAATGGAAAAATCGGACAGTGTGTACCTCGTATGCCTTGGTGTAATCCGGAAGAGCTAACACCGGTTCTTCCATCACCGCTCGTTTTAAAGCCTCGAATGCATCTTGGCATCTAGCATCCCAAACCCAAGCTCTATTCTTCTTCAACAAATCAGTGAGCGGGGCTGCCATGGAAGAATAGCCTTTGATGAATCTCCTATAGTAGTTCACAAGGCCAAGGAAAGAACGCTGCTCGGACACCTTCCTTGGTGGCTCCCAATCTTGAATGGCTTGCACCTTGGACTTATCCATACGTAGCTTGCCTCCCCCCACAATGTGCCCCAAGAACATGACTTCATGTTGTGCAAAAGCACACTTCTCCTTCTTCACGTACAATTCGTTCTCCTTAAGTACTTGGAAAACTTGTCGTAGGTGCTTAACATGCTCCTCTAAAGTCTTACTATACACCACAATATCATCCAAGTATACTACGACAAACTTGTCCAAGAAAGGCTGGAATACCCGGTTCATAAGAGTGCAAAATGTGGCGGGGGCATTGGTGAGTCCGAATAAGAACTCAAAGGAGCCATACCTTGTTACACATGTGGTCTTCGGCCCATCTCCTTCGGCAATCCTTACTTGATAGTACCCCGATCTCAAGTCAAGCTTCGTAAACCAGCTAGCTTCCCCAAGTTGATCAAACAAGTCCGCAATCAAGGGAATGGGATACTTGTTCTTCACTGTTATCTTGTTGAGCGCCCTATAGTTTTCACAGCTAAAGCGATAGCAACTCATGAACGAAGTGCTCGACCATTGAAAACAGCTTTAGGATGAGCAGGGCTAAGTAAAAAGAGCTTATTTATTCGTCGATAACAAGCCTTTACTTCAAAAAGGAATAGAACCAGACGCTTTGATGGTAGTAAAGTCAGTCCAAGTCCATCTGTAAAGACAGACAGATTCTTCGTATCGCCGCTTTATATAAGCTCCAGTGAAGTAATGCAATTGCAATAGAGGGAGACTGAAACTCAATACAGAATAGAAAGTTGTTCCAGGAGAAGGTGAATCTCTTGAGTCTCGTTTTAGCGAAGAACTATTAACGATGCTAGGAATAGCTAGCTAAAGTACCCGGGGGAATCCCCCAAGGCTAAGGCATCGGTTGACTTTGTTCACTTTAATGAGTTTGGAGGCGGAATAGATTAGCGCTTTGATTAAAAGTTAACATTAGTCCTTGAAAGGCCTCAAATGGTAGAGGTTCGACAACCCTTTGAACATGACGAGTGGGATCATATATAATAGAAAGTCACGCCTGCGGGACTTCTAACTATCAATCTGTAGTAGTTCTTTTTTTTATAGTAGTACATGAGGGTGGCTTCCTCAACAGTTCTGAATAAAGTTTTTTGAGGCCAGCGACTCACTACTATTCTAGCACAGGGTAAGAGAAGGGGTAACCGCATCTAATGAAGAAAGACAAAATTTATTCTCACGGCGGCAGGTACATGCAGTAGCCCGCTTTTCAATTGAATCAACATCAATAGGACCGTGCCCAGCACAAGATTCTTCTTCTGCGTCTAATCCCTTTTATAATCTTTCAGTTTCTACCCCCAACACTGATACAGGTGAGCGGCGTACCTAGCCTGTCACACTACGGACCTCTCGTTCTTGCCTGGTGAACCCCAATCTTCATCTCCTCTTCCCCTTCTGTTCAATCCGCCTTCTTCACCGGATATTCCCAATCTCCTTCTTAAGGTTAGTTCCACTTTCCAGGACCGATACCGACAGCTTAGACGAGAACAAAAAAGGGGAGAAAGCGAACCGTTCTAACGAGATATGAGGCTAGAGTAGAATACTACAATGAGTACCTCTGACTCAACTTATGAAATCCATTCTGTTTTACCGCTCTCTTCTTACCGCTATGAAAAGACATTGCATCTTGAGTTAAGGCCAGTTACCTATACCTATACTCAATGTTGGAGTCAGGAATAGCTTCTGCTTCTACTTTTTCTTCTTTCTCTTAGTTACTACTAGATATATAAGACATTAAGATAAGTTCTATAGTCCATTAGAGCCAGTTGCAGCCTCAGTTTCCTTTGCTGCGGATTGAGTTGCTTACTCGAAAGAATATGAAGAGAATTGCTCCCTAAAAAAAAAGTAGAGTAAGGGATAAAATGAATATTATTACAATTACACTAAGAAGAAGAAAGCATCTGCGTCTTTCTCCCGTTTTTAACTCTTAGAAGGAGTATTTCCAGCAATCCAATGAGAGAGCAGGAGTATTGTGGAGTTTGAAAGACTTGTCCGATTCCTGTTCTGTTCTGATATGGTTTTTTTACTACTATTCTATAATAAATCAGGTAAGGTACCCCTGCAAAAGGAGTAACGCTATCTCTCTTGCAAATCCGTTCATTCCCACCCGGCAGGAAGTATGGTCTTGCTTTCTGACTAAGACATACGATCAATCAGGTGAAAACGACTTATAAGAAATAAGAAAGGTTTTTTCCAGCTGTTTGATCTCCTTTGTTCTATCTCTGAGCTTGGGAAAGCTGCTGTTCTCGCTAAACCCTATCTTTGAATAGGGGAGCCTTGCTCTTGCCTAACTTTCTTGACTGTTAACGTGTCCTCCGCATGCACTTGAATGAGCTTGTTCAACAATGTGTGCTCCTTTCTCCTCGAACTAGAACTAGGAGATGGAGAGTTGCTCGCTATAGGGCATTGAAGAAGCTAATACCATTTTAGGCTATTAAGGATTTCGTGCACCACGGTAGAATATCTTTGTCAAATCTAGCAATCCCAGGGAGCCCCAAGCTGCTTGCCTATTCTTCTCAAATAGGGATCAAAAGTCCGCATAGCCCTCACAGCTTGTAACGGCTTATCCGGGTATTGATTCATAGCCATATGTGGAATCAGTCCCTTTCTATTACGAAAGAGGGAATTCGCCAAAGATGACATTGAGGATTCTTTGTCTTGGCTTACTGAAAGCTGGGGAGTGATGGAAAGACGCTTCATTCATTGGATAGAACCTCGAGCTCTAACCTAAAGGTGTCTGCCCTCCACCTTGAACTCAGAGACAACATAGGACATTTAACCGAAGAGCACTAGACCCGATCTAAAGAGGATTTTTAAAAAGATAGAGGATCAGCCCCCTCTAAATGCAGTAGAAGTTTCAGCTTGTTACATTCAATCTGACTTCTCCTTATCTCCCTCTTTACCGGTGAGTGTGATCAGGCCCCGATCGCTTCGATACGACAGGTAGGGCTTTTCTCGAATCAACCATAGAGCTAGGATTTGAAAGAGGGGGAATTAGGCAGCTGGTAGGTGGTAGGACAAAAAGCTCTTTTAAGGTTCGAAAGTCTGCTTGTCTCTAATTGCTTTCTCTTAATTGCGTTTATAGTTCCAGCAGCTCTCCAGTAAAGTGTCAAGAGAAAGGGGGGTTTCCATTCTTTCTTACTTTCCAGGTAGAGTGAAATCACATTAGGCACCCCTCCCACCTTTCGGTGAGATATTTTGCCGTAGCACTTTAGGAGGTAGACGTCCCTCATTGAAGGAAAATCTTTCCATTTTTCGGTACTCGGACAAAGCCTAATACGATTATGAGAGGGGCCCACCTCACCACTCCCCCCTCCCTTTCTCACGGAAGCAAGCCAACCAAGGCCATGACAAAGGCCTGCCTTTCTTTACGTGAAGGATGTCCTGCTCTTTCACTGCGGAAATGCAACAACCTTACTTGCTTCTTTCTTTTTTCTTGTCCCATTACTTCATCCAGACTTTCCAAAATCCCAAAGCGGGATCCCTTGATGTCAGCTTTATTTGAATTTGAAAAGGCGAAGTTGCCCCGGATAAGTTGAATCAGTTTTTGACTTCTATTTTGACTACTCCGAAGTTATTGCACTTATAGAAGACCAATTCAACAAGTGCTAATGTAGTCGGTCACATCTTTTCTGTCAGAGACAGCAGCGGATAAAAAAGCAGCTAGCCTCCTTTGGTTGGGGTCGGTTCTTTCTCTCAAAAAGAATTGAAGTCGGATTCGCTAACCTTTGGGCCGGAGTCATTCACACTAACAAAATCCATCTGAAAAACTTAAGCATGGCCTAAAAGAAAGAATTTGAGCTAGAAAAACTTTATCAAACCCCGTCTTTTTTCGATGAAATTAGCTAAAAAGAGAAAAGAAGATATCTTACGTAATTAAATTATCGGGTGATGGGTCGAAAGGTGTTCTCGAGTGCTTAGTCATTGGAAGTAATAGAAAAAGTTCGTTTTCCCGTCTTTTTTCAATGAAAATTTTCTTTCCAGTTTCAATTATTTAGTATGCACGGGATGAGAAAAATGAAATGGGCCCCTTAGCAGAGAGGTATGGTTACTCGACCAGACCCTTCAGTGGATAATCTTAATACCTTGGTATTGCCCTTCCATTTTGAGGTCCCAGCCAGCCAAGCCAGGAGAAAGAAAGTGATTTGTTGCATCTTTCATGTTGGGTATCCCTCATCTCTTGGTCAATCAGACTCTACAGAGAGAGGACGACCAGTTTCCTCACTAAGTAAGAAAGTAAGAAGTTCAGAATCAGTCTCATTTTCTTGGTTCTGACCGGAACTCTGATTCAATCTTTATTTTTTCTTTCTTCTTCATTAATAACCTAACCCTAATCAAGAAACAGAATAACACCCACATGGAAAACCCCAAGATTCTCGAGATTAACTTGATCTCTGCCCAAGATTGAAAGCCACCATCTACTAATCTCCGTCAAATGCATACGTACGCCGTCGTTTCTCTCGATTCCACTACTAAACTCCGTACCCGCATTGATCGCGTAGGAAAAAAAAATGAGAAATTCCTCTTCAAAGTTACTCCCAAATTCCTCTCCAGCGAAACTTCCGGTGTTTCCATTGAGATCTATGCCGTTGGTTGCTTTCGTGCGTGATCCTTTAATCGGGACCGTCCGTTTTCTCGCCAGTAATATCCCTCCTTTTTCCCCTGGTCATTAAATGGGTACTCCCTCTTGTATTGCTTTACAAATACAGCGTCCTTCTGGAAGATTCCAAGGCGTTCTTAATATGGGTGCTATGGTTCTTTTTCCAAGTGGAATGGTACGTCAGGTATTGGGTATCGCGATCTTATGGGAGAAAGCATTGGGCGCCGCCAAAAGAAGAAGCTGCCGCCTTGTGATTTGAAGAAGTCTGTTTCGATGAGGGAAATTAGGAACAGTGTGAGAATTCTTGTGGTGGCGATTCATCAGAATTTTCATCAGACGGTACTGAATCTACGACTTCATCGTCTTCTGCAGCATCATCAGCGTTGAAAGATTGGAATTCTGTTAGGGATTTGGCTGGGAATAGTTTTAGAGCATCATCTAATGGAAAAAATCGTTTTGTGGGTTAAAACTCGGATTTTTGCACGAGTAGGCTGTTTGCAAGAACAGGTTTCACATGAATCCCTGGAAGGGCTTTCTCTGTCCCCTTCGGGTGTCGAACTCATCTCGGGCTACTAAAGTAAGAAAGTAGCTAGCAGCTTCCATAGCTGTCTGGGATAGGCCACAAAGGGAAGCAGAAGGGGATTCATGGACAGATGGATCGGGAGTCAATAGACTGTTCGGAAGGAACTGATCCCGCATTAGCATTAGTAAGGGAAGGACCCGATTGACCTAAGGAAAGTGTAGCCCAGCCAATAGCAAAGCAAGTGAATCCGAAGAGCTTTTTTGCATATGCATATAAAGGGCTTTTTTTCGACGTGCATCAGATCGCTAGGAAGGAAAACTCTGAAGCCAATAGGTTGTTTTCAAATGTGCACATGAAGAAGAAAGTTTGGGAGATTAAGTGCCTAGCCCTAGCCTTAGATGGAGCAAAGCAGACTGAGGGCATTAACTGAAATCCGATTCCATTCCTTCTCTTTCTGTGGCATTTGTCCTGTCTTTCATCCCTTTTCGTTTACTTATCTTTATTTTCCGAGTCTGACTCATCTCCCGGGGGAGAAGGGAAAGCAGGAGCGGTAGAAGAATAAGTAAAAGGAGTTTTTGCTCCCGTTAAAGGAAGTGATCTGACTCTTTCAGAAAGAAGGAACTCCGACTGAACAAAGCAAAGAACCAGACTGAGACTGACTTACATTCCTTCAGTAGGGGATAAAAAGTGGATTTGCTTTCGTTAACAGAGATGAAAAGCATCAAATCCGAATCTGAGATCTCTCAAGATCGAATCATAGCTATGTAAAGTAGCCTTGGGCTGAGACGTGACCTCTTTCCTCGTTTTCATTGGGTCACTCACTCGCCTACAGGTCAGAGAAGAAAGAAGAGTTCACAGCTTATGAAACCATAGCTATGATTGTTCCCACGAAAGCAAGAGTGAAGAGTCGACAAAAGTTCACCACAGAAAGCATAGTCACAAGGGCAAGCGAACCACAGAGACCATTTCACAAGAGCTGAAAGAAGAGTGATTTGAATTTCCCTCGGGTAACTTAACTCGCTTACTTAACTACCTTTCCAGAAGACCGTCAGTCACTCGCTTCCTTTGCTTTGGAACAAGAGTAAGAACTGAGAGTCATCGCCTTTCCCTTTCGACTGGCATTATCACACCTTCTTTCATCCATTTTGAATTTGCTACAAGAGGAGTAGCAACAGATTCAGTTTTATGATCACTACTGTGAAGTTGGATGGAAGAAACTACTTAGCCTGGTCTCAGTCGGCAAGGATGTTCATAGAGAGTCGGAAGTTGGCCAATTCCTTTGAATCACGAAATCAAGCAAGAAAAGGAGCCGAGGGTGAGTTTCTCTTTTCACTCTATCGGAAGAGGAGAGGCTATCCTTAATCTTTGCTAGGCCTAGGCACTTCTACATTAGCGCACTCTCTCTTGCATTTCTGATTCATTTGTATGGGCGGTCTTTCTTGTGAGGAGCTACATCTTTCCTTTCATGAAGGAGTGAGGGGTTCATGGATATGGACCACGAACGGAGATAGACGGATTGACACTGATTCTTACTTCTAAGAATCAGCCAACACAGGATTACCTACTTGGAAATCCCTCTCAAAGCCTTCGACGTACCACAGCCTCTTCTCAAGCAGCTTATTCTACTGCTTCAGTACGTGTAGCTATATGGTTCTTGGGGTTGTTCCTTTCGAATAAAGGCCTCCTAAGAGAAAGACCTCTTATGGCTCTTCCTTGGTCCGGAGCTCTTTTTCGTTTCGTGGTTCGGCAAGCCATGGTTACCGTTACCCGCCTTTAGAAAATGTGTTCTACGCTACGGCTACGGGCCTTCCTGCTTTGCTTAACAAGTATAGCTATCCCCCAAGTTCCTGGAAAGTGTGCAATAAGATAAGTAATAATAAGATGAGGAAGAAGTGGAGTTTCGAAGTTCCTACATCGACTCGGTTTGAACGACCTTCTTGATCAATCACCTTTTTTGGGGCTGATATCGGCATTTTTATAGCTCCCGATGGGTCAAGGCATTAGGCTTTTCTTCAACCTTGTTGAAAGATAGCCAGTGAATGAATGTCCCTCGTTGTAGTAAGGGCTTTGGTTTCCCTTAGAAAGAATCCCCTCCGCTCTTAGAGTGGGTGTATTTAAATGCGCCCTATCTTAAGAAGAGGAAATCGTTTTATCTTTTCGTGTTCCCTTTTCTTTTGTTTGTTTTGATATCCTTGCTCAATGGCCTTACTCAAGGACCAAGACTACCTAGCAGCATTTTCGACTATTGCAGCAGATTCAATTTCCTTTATCTACTGATCTAAGGGGAAAGGACGTACCTTCGAGCTTTCGTGGTGTGGTACCGGCTTAACCTAAAGGTTAAAATCCTATAGCTGTTGTTGCTGTGGCTCAATCAGTTAATGTTGAATCTTCCACCCGGGAACAAACCAATCTACTTCTTCCGGATCTTAGGACACTTGAAGCAGGACTGACTTCAACAGATGCGGATGAATTAGCTGCCTATTTTCTGATTCTATACTTGATAAACCTCGATTACACCCGGAGTGCCGCTCTAAAGCTAGTGAGTGAAGCGGAGGGGCGTATAGCGAAAGCAAGAAATCCGTTAACAGCAGCAACAACAGCAGAAGCTAGATTCTAAAAAAGAAGTTTTGGCCTTTATCGAGGTACGTAGTTACTCGAGTGCTAAGGAGAGGAAAAAGTGTGCTTTCGGCCAGAACAACCAAGTATCCCCCATCATGAGCTATCAAAGGTTGATGTCGTAGCTCCAATCATTGAGACTTCTGCAAATAAGAAGAGGAGGAAGCACACCATCAAGGATGGAAAGACTTAAATCAGCAACTCCCCTTGGATCAGGGGATAACAGGGGTTAGTCCGGCACGAATCAAGCCGAGTGAAAACAAAACTCTACTTCATTGCCCACAGCTTATAGATCTGAAATTTCTTTGTTCGATTCCTTCTATAGGGCATTTTGGACTGAATAAGCCTATTCTAATAGCCAAATTCGATAGAGTGGGTAAGCACCCTCGCATCACTTACCTCACTCAAGAGAAATGGGGATATGTCGAATCATTACTATATACCATACCGTAGCGAAAGAACAACAACCTGAAAGGGCTCTCAATAGCGGGTATCGACATAAGACGAAAACAACGCAGCCAGTCCTTATCCTTAGGATCAGAAGCGTGAACAAGAGCTGTTCCTATTCCGGCAAAACTCGCTGCTGAGAGCGATAGACTGTCTGACTGAGAGAACAAAACCGCATTGGAATTGGATGAGTTCTCTAAGCACCGGATCTTCTTTCTATGCAATTTGACGATCTGGCTTTGTCAAAGCAAGGGATGAGGGAAGACACAAGATCTTGTTTTGTCTCAGCCGCTTTCCCCAGGGCGTTTGATATCCACCTGCTGCCACTATCTTAGATACGTTAGTTAGCTTTCGTTTGTCCCAGTAGCTTCATGCCACTCAAGCACAGCGAGGGGATCGGAGAGGTACTGAAAGTCTCGACCGATAGGGAGAGGAGCGAAAAGCGAGGGAAAGTCTGATTCAATTAAAGCCCCAGGGGAAGGAGACGAATGAATTTATTTTCACTCTTTGTTGTGGGTTCTTTCTACGTTCGTTGCGTGTCTTTGTAGTTCTTTTGAAATCGAGATTGTGTTGGACCGGGAAAGGAGATGGTCTGTAAGTCCCTAGTCCCAGTGAGATGATTCCAACACAACAGTAAGCGGAGCTACTAGTTATGACCAAGCCAACTATGGATTCAGTCTGTAAGAGAAATTTCATATAGAAAGGTCTTACCTCAGCCTACTCCTGGTCTATCGTGCCTAACCCCAATAAGCCAGCTTCTCGAGGGAAGCTAGTCAGTCCCCATACCCGTTGTTTTCCAGCTAGTATCAATCTGATCTGCTTTCATTTCAAGCCTGAGTCTTTTAAGCAAGTTTCTAGTCTCATACCTGTAATCGCATATTACCAGTAGCTCGTGTTTTTTTATTGGGATTGGGAGTGTAGTAAGATTTCATACTTTCGTCCAGTACAGCAAAGCCTCTCTCTTTTAACCGGGTAAAGAGAAGGGAGCGAAGCATATGTATCCGCGCTAGCGTAGCGGCACTTACATACGATATTTTTTTATTACATTCTTTACGAAACGGGAGTTCACGGATGCTTTTTTCTCATCGTGTAGCCGGAGAATTCGAATACCACGACATCCTTCCGGAAAGATGATATACTAGTTCGCTGGCTCTCAGGAGGTGAATTGGATCGGTTGAAAGTGTAGATCCTTCCCCCCGTAGAGATCCTTCCTCCCTTTGAAAATAGATCATGGAATGAAATTCAATAGGCATCTAAACACAGAAAGCTCTGTCTTTCTTCTCTTGTTACTGTTGAAGCTGATCAAGGCAACTATGAGATTGGGGTGGGGTCTCGTCGAAGTCGAAGTTAGGCGGAATTCCGCCCCCTAATAAGGAGTCTTGGTTGATACAGAGACGCGCTAAAGAGCCAAAACCATAGCCTTTACGAAACGAATACCGGTGTAGAAAAAAAGAAACGGAGGAAGGAGGAGGCCCCAATCAGCATCTCGAAAAGAAAAATGCGTAAGAAGAAAGAAAAGGTACTATGCCACTAACCAGCTTGTGGGTTAGGTACGTAGGTCACTCAACGAGAGGTACGGAGGGACTCGACTTACAGGAGAAGGAGAGGACAGCTAATATCTCCTCTTGGGCAAGACAAGACGGCGTAAACACCCCCCTCGCTTTGCTTTACAGTCGAGCTGCGTGCAGAATCCCTTTTTCCCTATAATATAAAGAATCTAGCTTCTCGCTCTCCTAACACTCTAACCAAGAAGGTTCCCGCTTTTCACTCAGAACAGAAGTTCTTGGGCCGAGTTGAAGACAGTCAAAGGCTAAGGCCTAACCACTCTTTGAAAGTAAGTCCGCCTTCCTTCGGGACGGAAAGTACGTAGTTCGCTTGTATAGGGGCGGGCCGAAGAAGAAAATTAGAACTCTTTGATCGCGGACTCGTCTTGGAAGTAATTAGCTAACTAGCCTAGCTGACAAGGCATGAATGATAGACAAGGCATGAATGGCGGGATGCTAACTCGATTCGCCCCGGGATCAACTACTACTTACTCGATTCGCCCTTGCCTCTACGCGGGGGATCAACTACTACTTATATAAAGATAAAGTTATATAAATATAAAGCACCAAAGCAGTTCCCAGTCGAAAGAGCTAATTAAAGCAGTTCCCGGAAAGATCAAATTTCATTCTTCTTCTTCCCCTCTACAAAGAAAGCCCTCTTCTTCTTCTGCTTTCGAAGAACAGGATTCTTTGACGTGGAAATCGCTTCTTTCTTATCCACCCAAATCACAGTAGCATCTTTTTGCTCCGTCACAGTAACATCTTTTTGCTCCATATTCAAAAAAAGCTTCCATTACCTTCCTTAACCAGATAGCTACCTTCGTTAACCAGATAGCTTCCATTACCTTCCTTAACCAGTTGGTTTGCGGCCTTAACCTGATAGCTTGGCCTGTTGGTTTTCGGCCTTAACTTAACCTGTTGGTTTGCGGCACTAGCAGCTGCTATATACTCTGCTTCTGCGGAGCCAGAACCCCCTTGCTTTTTTGAACTCCAAGAAAAGACAGCAGAACAAAAGGAGAAGGCATAACCTGATGTGCTTTTGGAATCATCCAAACTCCCCCCAGCCCAATCACTGTCTGAGAAGGCATGCAAGATGCCTGATTCTTTTGACTTGAACCAAATACCATAGTCGTCCAAAGTGCCCTTCACATATCTAAGGACCCTTTTTGCAGCTGCCAAATGGCTTTCACCAGGTTCTGGCATGAATCTGGACAGTAAGCTTACCGGTGTACATTAAATCCGGCCTGGAGAAAAAGAAAGTCCCAATTAAGCTGCTCCTATAGATTGTAGAATCCGCCCGCATTTTCCAACCCTTTTCCTTTCTTAAACCAGTTCCTGTACGTGAAATTAATTCCAGTCAAGTCAGTAGACTAATCTGGTGGATGGGACCCGCCTCACCACTCCCGGAAGCAAGCCAACCAAGGCCATGACAAAGGCCTTTTTTCTTTACGTGAAGGATTCCTGCTCTTTTCACTGTCTTACCGGCCCCTCTCTTGCAAAATCCAAACCGGGATTCAAGCAAATCTATTAGAATTAGAATACGAATAAAATCAAAAAAGGCCATCATTAGCGCAAAGAGGGCAATAGCCTCGGTTAGAGCAAAGACTAAGATTGCATAACCAAAGAATTGTTTAGCTAAGGCAAAGAATTGTTTTGTCCCCAAGCACAAGAAGTGGCCGAGCTAGTGAACTACTTTTCTTTAGGCTAATATGAATCGAATTTCATATTAGCCTAAAGAAAAGACTACAAGCTCCTTAACAGTTGGTCTGGTCTCGTAACTTAAAGTTTCTTTGGTCGACCAGTTTCAATTCAATGGACAGCGGTAAGCCAGGCAGGGGAATGGGAATCCTTCTTTTGCCTTCCCGGCTGGGCTTTCTTTGTTTTGAGTTTGGAGGTGATTGGCAAGCGGAGGAATGAATAGCTTGATAGTTTGGAAGGGAATTCTTTGATGTTAGCTCGCTAGGAACCGTCAGGAGAAGAAAGACGAGCTAAAGCCAAGCGAACAATATCACCAGGTGTGTGTGACTCTTTCCTTTTGTGCGGTAGAGAGGTTAGAGCATTAAGTGATAGGAGAGGAGGTTGGGGGTTCAAGCAAGGGGGAAGGGAAGGCGCTGGGGAGGTGCGGGTTGTCGCTATTCCCAACGGCCTTAAACAGGCTTTATTGCGGTTGGTGTATGGAAGTTCTTAAGCTCATCCCTATGGATGGGACTTTTCATCTGCATAAAGCCTCTGGAGCGTCGTATTGAGAAATTTTTTAGTTACGATTTTTCTTCTGCGACCGATCGCTTCCCGCTTAATGTGCGGAGTCTCATAGAAACCTAAGGTTTGATGCTTGACCATCGGGAATGGAAGAAAAAGTATTACCGTTCGAAGATGCTCGGGAAAGGTACGTTAAGTTACTTGACTGAAATGAAAGGGTCGAAGAGGGGTAATGTTAGTTACCCGGAAAGGAACGAAGGAACAACCGAGCTAGTTTCTTACCGGAGGAACAACCGAGCTAGTAGCTTTCAACTCTTAATCCCGGGAAGTTTGAAAAGATTGATCAGATCCTCGCCGAGGGCTGCGAGACCGGTGGTTCACAGAAAGAAGATCAGACTAACTGTGTTAAGCATGCCGTTGAATTACCTTTTTAGCTGAAAAAAGTCCCCCAAAAAGAGAGATTTTTTGCTGTAGTAAACCCGCTCGTGAATTTGCTCAAATCTGCTTATGTAATAGCAAAAGTAGGGTTTGTTCTGGTGAAAAAGGTCTTATCGAGCAGCTAGTACTTGATTTTATTCGTTTTCCCGGCTTTCAAAGTTTGATGCCTTTTCTTTAGTTTTTGCATGCATGGGCAATTCAATGGTTTGTTCGGCTGACCTAAGTAATTTCTTATAGAGGAGAGGTACGTAGTTACTCGAGTGCTAAGGAGAGGAACGGGTGAAAAGACTAGTTACGTAAGCAAGGCCAGAGGAACGGAAGTTGCCGGGGCAGGAACGGGCTAGCTCGGGGAGGTACGTTAAGTTAGTCGACTGAAAGGTGAGGAACAAGTAGTAGCTTGAGTTCGGTTCGAAAAGTAGCTCGAAGGAACTGGGATGGGAGTGAAACGAGAGGGTTGAAGACGAAGGAAGAGACTAGGCAAAAAAGGCCATAAACCCGGCTCCAGGCCAACCTTAATAGCCGAATTAGCATCGATTGAATCACAAATTGACGTAGCGATCGAAAAAGCTGTGAAGTGAATAGGGCTTCAGTTCTTATTTCCCAAAGGTAGTTCCGCGGGAAGGCAACTCAATACAATAGGTAGAAAAAGCCGATAAAGAAGCTCAAAGCAGGGGAAAGAGATGAATGGATAAAGAACGACGCCCAGGGTCCATCCTCAAGTCTTCTTAGGATGATGCTTGAACTGGATCCTCTAAAGGGAGAAAAACCGAGGTACGTAGTTACTCGAGTGCTAAGGAGAGGGGAAGAGGAGGTAGCGTTGTCTCTACTATATAATGATTGATTGCTAGCAGTGAGAATATCCGATGCAGTTAACCCGATTGAAGGAACCCACGGGCGATAGGGTTAGAATCCGACTAAGCTTTGCCTCTCAGGGCATCTTCTTTTCTCTCACGGGCTCACACCTTTTCTTTTTACTAAAATACATGAGAATACGGTATAGGGGGTGAAATAAGATAATAGAGTAAGGGATGCCAGAACTTTGTCCCTTGTTGAATCGACTGTGAACGAATGCTTGAAGCTATTGTTATAATATCCTGAGCTGCTCGAAGGGTCGTAGCCCGAACTGACCTAGCTGCAGAGGAGAAGTTTGACTTCCGAGAGCTGATCCTAGCTTGGACTGATCTTTGACCCGGCGAAAGGATACGTAGGTTTTTGTTCCTTCTTCTAAATTGGATCCTCCTCACCGGAAAGTTCCCCTATTGGGCTGGAACTGTAAGTTGCCTTAAGGCAACTTACAACAGTATAAGTCAGAACAATCAGATTCACCTACATCAGAGGATGTAGGATCTAGCAGCTAGGAATCGCGCAACTGAGAAAGAAGCATGACCAGTTGAGCTCGAAGAACAAGAAAGGGAGCTTTGGAACAATCAAAAAAGGAGGATTCCGGGGGTATTTCTAAGGACGGACCGCATACCAACCATTCTTTTTTGGAATGGAAAGAAGAAAGGATGGTCGTAGATCACTGATGTCGAATTCACGAATAAAATCATATGAAAGAATCGTCAGATTCTTTTTCCCGGAGTAGACGCTTTTGAATGGAGAATGAATTCAATAGTTGATGTCGACTCCCTTTTCTCACTCTAAGAGCAGTGAAGTTTAATTCGAGTGAAAAGCAGTTAGCTCAGGTAGCTTGAACTTTTTTCCCACTAAGGACTCAGCAGGGGAGAAGAGATGAATTGAAAGACTATGTCCCAGCGCTAGAAGGACAATAGGGGAAGGATGTGCCTTCAATCGTCAATCGACAGTAGTCTCCTTCATCAACGTCAACAGCATTTTAGGTAAACATAAGCAGCATCTTTGAGGCTTCATAGACAACATGTTAAGGTCTTCCTGCTCGGGTAGGGACTCACAAACAAGCCATTCAAGGTAGGTAGGTTTAGACCAAGCCAGAGCAAGCTTCAAGCTAAGCAAGGGTGGTGGGTCAGATACGGAGGCGGAGGAACAGAGAGAGTGCTTCCCGATCAAGCTCTCAGAGAGAGAGCTCTTGTACAAGGAAGCTACGTACACATTTTAAAACTGAAGATAAAGGCCAAGGGCCAAGAAAACCCCTGTTGCTTCCATAAGTCTCCTACCCTAAGTTTCTTTCTCTGCATGAATCAAGTTCTTCGACAGGACCATCCCGACCGAGGGCTAATCATAGATCTACTATGGTCTTTTTTTTTCTTTTTTTATCGGTTAAATTTCTGGAAGCATTATGTTGAGTCACTCCAAGAGTAGAATCAGCAGCTCACCTCACGTTTTAGGAACCAAATGAGGAATCACACGTAGACGGACCTGAGCATTCTCCTGCTCTACGGAGCCCTCTGGAGCGTCAGTTGGGGCTGCTTGACGCTCTTCTCCTTTCGAGTGAATTGAATTACTTCGGCTCGGGTGCCTTTGATCAAATGGAAGGATGGATGCCTGCCTTTAGCGACTTCGTTCGGTCATTCCTTAATTACTTGTTCGCTATGGCTTGAGAGTGAATCGCACGAGATAGTAAGTAAGAGATTGAAAAGAGGATCATTGGACCTCGCTCTCGGGCCCAGAGGCAGAGCAAAGAAAGACTTAGATCTTTGCTTCTTTCGTGGTATGGACCAAAGCAAAGGTTCTGCTGCTTAAGTTCTGAGAGTGATCGAAAGACAGGGGAATAATCCCCGCACGGGTCGATACATCGAAAAGAAGCCGAGCAATGAAGGCCACTGAGTACAGGAACAGACCAGGTGGAAGCGGAAAATCCTTCAATTCTGAGACAAGAAAGAGGGGAAAAAGGTACGTATAGTTGCTCGACTGCTAAGGAAGCTCAAGTTACGGAACTTCCTTATATAAGCTATAAGCTAAGCAATTAGACTTACCGCCTTCCCCGCGATTAGACTGAACTTCTTGGTCCATTGAATTGCATTTCTGGAGTCCGGTGCATACTAAATCTCAAGAAATAGCTCAATTTGATTTACAGCGGTTAAACGAAACTTCTCAAGGCCTATCAAGGACTTTACCCTCGTAAGACCGATCGATCTTGCCCAGTTGTTCTGAGAATGAGACGGGGATCGGCCGAAAGGGAAGCAGTTAACAGGTAATTCAATGGTTGCAATATAGTTTTCCTTTTCACCCACCAGTACCTCAACAGCGTTAGCAGACTGGTAAGAAAAGAAGGTTTTTCTCTTTTACGGTTATGAGTGTTTCGGGTATGTTGGGCTTGACCCCTCGCATAAAGATAAGAAGTAGGGAACCAAAGATCTTAAGGTCTTTCCAGGAGGGTGGGAATCCTGAGCCAATTCCTCGATCTCTGTCGCTTTTCCAAAGATAAGAATCTCATCGGTGGGAACTTGGACGTCGAGAGCTGGGAGACACTTTGTGAGATCCAAGAGCGGCCCTAAGGAGCTAGAGCCACAAAAGAGAATTCCTCGAGCTCTCGCTTTGCCGTTGGTACCTCCCATCAGAGCTAGAGCTGTCTAGGAAGGAGCCTGAGGTCCCCCAATGATCCTGGGAAGTTAGCCCAATTGGAAATTGTGCAAGAGCTTGAGTCCTGTGAGGATGGAAAGCCTGGAACTGATCATAGGAACTTGGGATGTAGACCTGGTTAATCCTATTGGTTGTGAATAGTCCTACTTTTTTTTCTTAAGAGCTTGAGTTTGAGCCCATCTTCCCCTATCCTTGAGCCATTAGAGCTGGAACAGCCTTCGACTTTGACCCGGCTGAGAGGTTTGCTCAATCGCGTAAACTAGAATAGGATCCAATGGGAAGTTGTTGAGTTTGAGTCCTTGGATTTTCCAAATCGTGAACTCAGAATTCCAGGATTGGTGGAATCGTAAGCAAAGGTAGCTCTTGCGCGCATAGAAATAGAATAAGGATGGCACCCGCCTGTGAGTCAAGGACTTTCCCGACACAAGGACCTGGCAAATTGGGAGTTGGACCAGGAAAAAACGCTAAAAGCGAGGGTTCCAAAACCCATAAATTGGGAGAACGTTTTGTGGAGACCCGGAACATATACAAGAAGAAGTAGAGAAAGCTAGGAAGGGATCAAGCAAGGGCTAACCGATATGTAGAAGGCTGGTTTCAGGGATTTGCCTAATGAGTAGGTTAAGGCTCCTAGGTAATCCAGTTAAGAAGGAGGAACCATCTTCAATGGCATCCTTGGCTAGAGTAGAGCAGAGTTCCTTGGGAGTGGGCTATGAGACTGGAGTCAGTCCGGTAAGTAAGTTAAGTTGATCCTCTGATGGCGTCTATTTCTTCTGGATATTCTTCTTGTGCCTTGTAAGGTTCCATGGAAGGATTAACCGATTTAGCGATTGATGGATGGCTGATTAACCGATTTAGCGATTGATTGATGGCTGATTTACTTTACCGATTTAGCGATTGATTGATTGATGGATGGCTTAGGAAGATTACTGGAACTAGCTGTAGATCTTCTGCTGTGAAAGATCTCGAAAAGACCTTTTTCAAGCCCACATTCTATGCTTTGCCGCTCTTGGTCTTGCTGTGTGAAAGATTCTAAGTACAGGACGTAAGCATCATACCAATTGAGATTGAGGAGCAAGCGAACTGGAAAGCGTGAAAACTCCTATTCAAGTCCAACCTTTTTACTTAACTATAAGTATAAGTAACTTAGGTGCTTAGAGGTGAGCTAGGCCCTGGGAGTAGCTCTTCCATCCCAATATCTTTACACTCGGGTAGAAAGCGTGATACGATACTGTCGAATCGAACTTCCCTAAACTCTACAACTAGGGTTGGCGAGCACTGGCCCTGGCCCTAGCTTATCCTGTCCTATCTATCCCGACTCCGCATGAAAAGAGCTGGAGTCTCATCTCTCTAATCATGGAATAAATCTTACCTATCTCCAATCTCTTTTGTCAATCGAAAGAACTTTCCAAGAAATGGAATTGGCTTACGGAAGCAGAGGCTACTTTTTTGCTTTATTCCTTTCTCAAGATGAGAAGAAGAAAATACCCCCTAAAGAAAAAGATTTAGCTAAAGAAAAAGATTTAGCGGATTTCCCTTAGCCCGTCTCTGTCTCTAGAGTATGATCTTTCTCCGGCGTAAGAGAATGGAAGATAATCCAATCCCCAAAGGAAGTCGATCCCTTAGAAGAAGAAGAGTATGATGCTTAATAAAGCACTTTCTCGAAAGAAATACGATACGAAAAGAGTGAATTGAGTTAGCAAAAATAGGACATATGTCGTTACCAAAAGAGAAAGAGATTGCTAGAACTCTGACAAGAGAAAGAGATTGCTAGAACTCTGACTTGGGCGTAATCTACTTAGACGAGTGCATCTGATATAACTCCTACACTAGTCGATTAGATTGACTTTCTTAAGTACCTGAAAGATTCTTCCCCAGGTTTGCTACCTGCCCATTACGCGGGACCACCTTTCAGCCCTGGTTTTCTTTTTTCTCTTTTATCTTCCTTACTCACCTACTCCCTCAGTTGCCTTCGGCCGGAAAGACTTCTTTGAAGTCATCGATTTCACCTTAGAAAGGCCTCTTTGGTTCAGACTCTCCACTTCCTCGAGACAGGTCCTCTTCAGGGCGAGACCTTCTCTTCCTTGACGCTGCCACAGCGGGATAGAATATCAATAGGGTGGACTATCCTTAATGGCTTCTAAGCACTCTGTCACTCAACTCAAGTTTTTGGAACCGTAATCAACCTTTTTTCAACCCCTCGAGGGCCTAGTTTCACTGAGACGAAGGTGGTAATAGCACCAACCTCACCGCCTATAAAAAATGTCCACCATGGCTTTCCAAGTGCAGTGGGAGAGGATATACGGAGCGTAAAATGACTCTTCTTTGCCCTAAGGTGAAGGAGATCAATAAAAAAAGTAGGAAAGGTCCAGTCAAGCAGACAGAGGTTCTGAAAGAAAGATAGAGAGCCCAAGAAAGATGGCCGGGTAAGGGTTGGAACCCTCCCTATGGACTGATAGGATGAGAAGTAGTCGGGCATCTCCATAAATTGGCATTGTTGCAGGTACTTTTTTGCTTATCTAGAAGGTTATTAGTAATAGATGAGCGGAAAGCTTGCCATAGACACCCGATTACCAACCTCGATGCATCGTAGATAGAGTCAACTGACTTGAACCATGAAAGATGGACAAGCCAATTAGATAGACCTGATGTCAGCTAGGTTGGATAAGGTTCGACTTTCGCTGACGCCCTTCACTTCACTTCTTGAGTACTGTTAGGATTGGTCTACCAGCTGATCGAATTAGGGGGCGACTAAGAGGAGCGAATAAAGAGTCTTTAAACAGCCTACTATGTCTTAGTAATCTGACGTGGGTGGGGCTATTCTACTCTGTAAGCTCCTGTCATGTCTCCTTGGCTCCTGCTTTCAGAGGTGGAGTACCCTATTGAACTACTATTGCTAGCTAGGGGATTCCTGTTCCTATAAGGAGAAGTCGAGTGCTCATCGAAAGAAAGGAGAGAACTGACTCATTCTACGATGAGGAAGAAGTCTCGATTGACATGTTTAAAGATCGTTATCGTATGTACACCACCGTTCGAGCGGACTTATGAGACCTTCGAACACGGAGAGATTCGAGCGCTAACCTGGGGCAAGAGCAGTACGAGGGGGGTGGGGTGGATTTAGCCTGCTTGGTCGATCACTTCATGTGGTGATGGCAATCGGGAGAATCAAAGGTTTCGTAGTTAAAGGTAACACGGCCGCACCTCAAATCGTCGCCACCAAGGCCGCTTAAGAGCACGCCCGTGACACCGTCGCACTGGTCGGACGGATAATTCCTCCGGTAGTTTGACCGGATCGGGATTTTGCAAAGTCCTAGGGCAGATGCGTGAACTGAAGTCCTTGTTCACCATTTTGATGACGATCTGGAGAAATGGCCTGGCCGGGGTCGCTAGCGAGGGAATCGGCTCCCTAAAAGAAAAGGATCTCACTAATGGTTGAAAGCTATATTAATCAGTATGTCTCCGCCGTGGACATAGTTTAGCTGGTACTTCAGTGGGGTTTTTCCCTTTGCCCCTCATCTCGCACTCTGAGTAAGGCATCTATTCAACCTGAGATATAGACCATCTCTACGAAAGGCCCCTCTTAATTCAATCCGAACCAAATAAAAAAAGGGTGGGCGGTTATATAAATAGAATAACTAACTTACCGTATGTGCCAAGCTAGCCGAGCAAGCAATAAAGAAAGGGATGGTTTCTGGTTAGCAGAACTAGATACTAGGAAGTTAGCCCTCTATTCCCACCTCTAGCTGCTGGGAAATACGCCCTTCTCTCGGGAAATTGAGGGTATCCCCCTTACCTTAAGAGTCAAACTCTATTCTAGCAGCTACATAGCGGCAAACGGTGACTCCGGAGGTAGCGACAGAGCTAGGCATCAAAAGCGGTTGAAAGCAGTCTGTCGGTCTCAGTCCTGGGCAAGCCAGTCGGTGGTAGTCATTCCGATGCTTCTAGTGACTTTCTTGCCTGTCTCCTCTCTGTTTACGAATCGGATGTGGGATTTTTCTATGATAGAGATCGGTCTTATCTTAACATATTAGGTCAAGTTGCCGTATGCGACTTCCTTACTCTTCTTCGCATCGATAAAGACAAAGAGTAGAGCAGATCAGCCATAACCCTTTAGGAAAGAAGTTGGGACAGCTGAGATGCTTAGTCCCTGTCCTTTAGTCTTCTCGAGCTGCTCGAAAACCATACTTCCAAGAGTCGAAGAGATCCGCCTTTGCCAACAGTACAATTTTGCTGAGGGAAAAGAAGGGTGAGAAAGTCATCACATCCATATCAGCACCCCTAAGAGGAACTTTCTGAACTGCTCGGGTAGGGTCACCAGTTGGCAAATAGCATTCGCGCCTCCCATCCGCACGTGAGAACTTGGAAAGCTCAACTGTCATCGGCTCGAAGCACACTTTCGCAGACTGATCTGCTTAGACTTCGGGCGTTGGGGCTTAAAGGGAAAGCACGCAAAGCTCCGGTGATCCACTCTATTCAATGGCAACCTCCACCTCCTGGATGGATGAAAGTGAATACAGATGGATGCTCGAGAGGTCAGCCAGGACCATCGTCATGCGGAGGAATCTTTCGAAACTGCAGAGGTTTTGTACATGGATGCTTTGCGCTTTCGTTGGGCAGCGGATTCGCATATCAGGCAGAGTGGGTTGGGGTTATGACGGCTATCGCTATAGCACACTCCAAGGGCTGGAAATACCTCTAGATCGAGTCAGATTCAACATATGTTGTTTTTTAATAATATTAATAAGTCAATGGCATCTAGGAAAATTGCTTACTATTGCTGTGACTAATAGTTGGCCTATTCGCCAACTCGATGTAAATAACGCGTTCTTGCAGGGTTCTTTAACTGATGAAGTATTCATGGAACAATCACCTGGGTTTGAAGAGTTTTTTACTCCTGATTATGTTTGCAAGTTGCATAAGCCTATTTATGGCCTTCGGCAAGCCCCTCGTGCTTGGTATAACGAGCTTCGTACCTTTTTTAGTATCTGAAGGATTTTTCATCTAACATTCCTCATTCTTTATACTTCACTCCCCATCTTCATTTATATACTAGTTTATGTTGATGATATAATCATCACTGGATCCGCTGCAGCTGAAGTGAATGCTTTTATCTCTACTCTTGCCAAACGATTCTCTATAAAGCCAGCTTTGTGTATGGAGTTGAAGCTCTCATTTCCCGGTCACCAGTCTACGATTGGCAGTACCGCATCGATTGGGAGACATAGGAAGGGTTCGCTTTGAATCTCAACTGACTTAGAACGAGGGATTACTACTACAAGGCATGGCAGCTCGGGCAGTCATACGGCTAGCGAGATAGTTCAGTTTGATCACAGTCCGTGATGTGAGGGATAGCATCGAGAATAGTATCGTAATGAGAAAAGCGGGGGTTGAGCGAGAGAGATAGAATAGTTCTGGCAAGGGCATTACTGCCCCTGATAGCAAGAGATAAGAGGTACCGCGTTCCGGCAATCGCAACAGATGAGCGAGGCGCAGAAGCTAGGGATGTAATTAGAGCCAGTTCTGGCTTTTTTAGGGTTAGGGCGGTTGGGGCTCCAAAAAGAGTAGTTGCTTCCCGGCTAACACAATCAACAGATGATGGGCTACCGTCCCGCATAAAAAGAATAAATATAGCCTTTTCTCTCTCTGATAGCCGCTAGAAACGTTAAAGCATTCAATGCGTATAGAGCTCCCGTCTCGCAGCTAACCACTCTTTCCTTGTTGCCCGACTTTCTAGTTTGATAAATGAACTTCTCTTTCTTCGTATAGGAAGCCAAAGACAGATAGTAATGGGATAAGCAGTTTTGAAGGGAGCAAGTCAGGTATGATTGAGACGGAATAGTTGGATCAATAAATTTAGGGAATAAAAAGTCAGTTTCGAGTACTTGGTTCTATGGTTAAGGAGCGAATAAACTAGGTTATATACATTGCGGGTTTTTCTGGGCTCAGCTCTGCCTTAACTCCTGGCTCACAATGGGAATCTGCCCAATGTTCGTTTAGCAGCTCAGCTCTATACTTGAATGCTTCACTAGCGTCATATATTTCCGAACAGGTGCAGGCGCTTCATTCACATTTAGATTCGTATCTAGCGGAAGGACATGAATGGATGTTGGAACAGATCCCGAGTAAACTGCGTGCGCTACTACTGCCTCCCTAGCAGTTACCTCTGCCTCCTCCATTCCATTTCTAGTGCAATATCTGATGGTAGCAAATCCCGCGGATCGAAAGCCGTCTTAAATCCCTTCGTCCCGTCTTAGCTTCCCCTCCGCCTAGGATTGCTGGCACCTCTTTTTTTGAAGCACAGGTCCTCTAACAAGGCATGGGACGGACCCATAGATTCATTGTCTGCTGTGCAGAATCCTTCCTGCACTTGCATGCGCGCTTCCGGCACACATCGTAACAATTCACTGCAAGCTGTCTTTGGCTCTGGAGTTCATAGTTCATTCCGCTCAACAAGCTAACCCAGCTGAAGGAATTTCATCCTATAGCCTACTCTCCTTTTGAGTTTTGTCTTTCGAATGAAGCTTACAATTGAAGAGGTCAGTGAGAAGCTTGGTTGTTTTGCCTTAAGTACCGCTTCTTGGACCAACTTATTGTAATTGTATTTTATTTATATTATAAATTCGAATTTAGCCTATTTTTTTTGGCTTTAGATACATACTATGGTGTTTTATATTCATCTGAAGGAATCAACCCACATTAGCATTACTGATTATATCTACCAGACTATACTCATTCATTCTGCGAGGACTTATTTTCATTTGTTTTTTTTGTTTGAGATCTAGTCCTAGTCCCATTTCGCTATGTTATTTTCCTCTTGCTTCCTTCCAATCTCTGTGTTGGAAGTCTTGCTCCCATTGTTCTAAGCGCCTTAGCTGCTGTCCTCCCTTACGCTACCGTGCTTTTTGCTTGAGTTCTTGTACCGGAAGCAAGGAATTTCTTTCTTGTTGGCAGCGAGTTCAGTTCCTCATTAGTGTAAGCCCCTAAGGGAAGCCCGGAAGTCTTCGAAGTCGTGGAGCGAGGGGATAGGCTTTGGGGTCTAGAACCATAGCCCCTAGTTTAATTTAATTAAGTGAAGCGAAGGAATTTACCAAGTTCTTCTCTATCTGACTACCAAGCAGTTGATTATGCAAGAGGTGCTTAGCTTATACTTATAGTAAGCACTATATGGATCTTTCTTTTTTCTAGCAGTCTCAATGAAGTAGTCCCGGCTCTCTCTCAGTGTAAACCTAGTCTCATGCTTTTGAGATGAAGCTTCCCGACGATTTGAAAGAAAGCCATATGAGTCAAGGGCTAAGGCTAGATCAAGTTAGTAGAATAGCCAAGCCGAAGACCCTTATAGAATGCGATCTGGTAACGATGCTTTGGGGTGCTCTGAAGGTGCTCATAACTTTCTTTGAGCCTTCAAAATGTTAAGGAGCCCAGAAGCTAAGATCAACAAGATCTGGTATCGAAGAATCGGATACCAAAGTCTGTAGCAGAACTCTCATTCTTTATTATTACACGTTCGGGATCTTCAAATCTATTGTCGTAGGTAGTGCCCAAAATCGCCGATGTGTGAGTCATTCACTGTAGTTACGTCCTCGGAACCAATCCCCTAGGGAACGTTTTCTTTCAACATTTCAAAAAGGATTTTTTAGGCTTCCAGGGCAGTGGTATCAGAGAGATCTCTTCTGTCAGATTAGTGAGAGTTTCACAAAGCTTCCCTGAATCCCTAAGTCAGTGGAGGCTTCCGCCTTACTTCCAATTCTACTACCGTGGAATGACTAAACAAGACAGAGGCGCCACCTCACCCATCTCGTGGTGGGCCATTGGAAGGCACCTTGATTCTTAACCTAGGACTCACTAAGTAAACAAGGTTACCAACCTTGAGCACTAGTGATGGAAGTTCCATGTGAACAGATCCAACCCTGCCACCTAATACGTGAAAGAGTGGATGAACCCAAACATTGCTTCCTGCAGGTAATGGTCTCACCAGCACGTTGACACAGAGAGGAGAAGGTTACCAGCCTACCACGCCAGGCCAGGAGGTGTAAACCTACGGGCGCACAAAAGAAGGGGGTGCCTATATCTCTAATCCTTTCCCCCATTCATCTCCATCGGGGCTCAGAAGCGGAGTCACTCGCGGAATAAACAGAGAATTGTTGTCAACGTCCGCACCTAAATCTGTTGATCCAGAAAGACCAAGGCTAGAAGCTACTGCTCCCTTTGAACATCAGTATGAAAATTACACAATGGATGAGTTCTTCCGGCCTCTAGCCAGATTCATAACATAATCAGGCTGACGACGTACTGTCTTTTTCAGAAGCCGAGCCCCAAGCGGAGACCGGGTCTGAAGGCAAGTCTGAATATGAATAAACCGCTGAAGCATATGCCGACACAGCAGACGTCGAGCCGATGGATCCAGCCTCTGGTAAACGAACCAAAGGATCCAGTTCCTGCCGAGTCAGTGGTCCTTCTTTTTCTTGAGGCAACAGATCCAATTTCTCCTGGACCAACCACTTTAGGTTTTTGGCATACTAAGTATGAGTACGAGGTCGAATCTGATGAAGAAGCTGGTCCCGAGACCACGCAAACGCAGTTTTTGCATAAAAAGGTCTTTCTCCGAGGGAGACTTCCAAAAGATCTTGGTCAATCTCGTCCGGCGGAGGACGACTTTTGCTTGACACTCCCCACGGGGGGAGGCTCTGTTCTCCAACAGACCAGGGAGTGAGTATAGGGCTTCAATTCATAATAGGATAAAGTGGCATATGGAACTCCAAACCTAAGGTCTAAAGCTGGCCAAGGCCTGAAGCCGGCTCTGAAACCATGGGGAGGCAGCAGGCGTGGGGTAGGTCAGTGAAGCAAGTGGACCTCTGGCCTCTACTAGCCCACATTGGTTGCGGGGGGTATCTGTGATAAGGCCGGGCGGGTTTGACTGACCTACCATGTCCATAAGCCAAGGAAGCTCCTTGGAATGCAAAATAATAAGCAGGCCCGAGTACTCAGTTTTCTTTTGAATTGGAACCAGGTTTTTCAGAGGCAGGCAGAAAGAAAAGGTTGTTAACTAAGAAAAGAAGTATAGAGCTTGCTAGCTAAGCAAGGTAGGGCACTGGCTACAAGGTTCGCTACAAGCCTTGGTGTCCTATGGTCAAAAGAGACTCTTTCTCCTTTCTCCACCCCCACCCAACTACAAAAAGTCATAAGACCTAAAGACGCATTCAACTCCGCGTGGAGAGAAGTAGCTTTTCAAGTGTATTAGCCTTCAGAAGTGGAAGTAGATACTGACCCGCTCCCCTTGTCTCAGCCCACGTTTGGGGTGAAAATACCCATATGGACTCCCTTAATGAGTATGGAGAAAGACACTGTAGAGATGCATTGGTTGACCAGTTTGATCCAATGCTCGCTGAAGCCCCCTCCATTTATTTTGATTATTATCTGCAACTGCCACACCAACAAGCATAGGCGTGGCATCCAAATCGGACAATTCTTTTATGAACTTCATGCCTTAATGCTCAGAAGGAAAAGTGAGTTACAAGAATTGCCTTCTGTGTAAAAGGCGAGTTCCTCCCAGTTTTACGTGCGGTATGCAAATTTCCTGATATTCTTATAGATTCCTTAATATATATGATAGTTGGTTTTCCACAAGCTTCGCTCCTGAAGCGGAGGTCAAGCCGGAGGAGCGTATGGCACTGTACTAGCTTTCCTTTCAATTACTCTCTCTCTAGAGCTGGTTTTCCTTTGACTTCTCCATCCCTTCCGGTAGAGAGAAGGGGGTAGTCCGAACGAGTTCTAGCCGATTCTACTCTTGAGTGGAACCGTTGAAGATTAGACAAAACCTCTTCGTTTTTTACTTTTTATGAAAGAATTTCTGCTACTGAACTAACTCCTATAAAATGGATCCCCTTTTCCACGTGCTTGAAGCTCTAGCCCTTCTAGCCTTTGAAGTCCGATCGGTCCTTTCTTTAGTTTAGTTCAAGCGGCATCCCAACTAGGGACTAAGCGCTACGAGCCTTTTGAAACTATCTCATTCTTCCCCTCTCTCTGGAGTTGGTCCCTTTCTTCCGCCGGGGGATCAGGTTATGGGGCGATATGTCTCCTGAGCCACTCTCTAAACGAGAATTGGGCCGCCCGTGATCGTGTAGCAAAAATCCTACCTCTACGCAGGTCGTTCTTGGTGGGGAGCCTCTCTTGGCTTGGAAGGCGAGCCATCGGAAGTGTTTGACTCTGGGGTTAGCTTTCCAAACCCAATCCAGCTTTGTCCCTCTACATAGGAGTCCGCAAGGCTCCTTAATCATCTCATAGGCCGACCTACTAGTGAATTGACCATTGGCTGACCACTTTGTCTTTTCCTCTTTGCAGTCAAAGTAGGTCAGGAAGATGGAATGAGATTCAAGGTTCCAAGAACAAGAACCATTCAGCCCAGATGACCCTTAGCTTAGGCTTTCCTCCTGGCTCATTAAGGCCCCAAAAAGGTCTGTGTCTTAGGGGCAAAAAAGGGAACCCATCCTCTCTCCATAAATTGACATTTCGACCCTTATGTATGGTATGGTCCCCCTACTGAAAACTTAAATCAAGAGCAAGCTACCTTGGCTATTTCAGGGCTATTTTAGTTTGGCAGCACTTTGCAGGTTTAATGGGGCCCTGAACTACTTTCTTCTATTCATTTACTTCTCAATCACTGGTGCTTTCATAATTCACCTGGTCCTTTTGGACAGATCAGCAAACTTCTTCCTTTTATATCGAATGGTCTTGTGGGGGGCTGCCCCATAGGAGACCACATCCCTCCCTGCCCTCGGCTGTTCCACACCACGAACCGAGACAAAGAAAGAGGTGGCGAGCGAGGCTCCTTTTTTCTTAGTAGCGTAGCGGTGAACTCGAAATTACGGGAATTTCGTAAGAGAAGAAAGGTAGCCTAGAGCATAGAAAAGGTATGCCACAAGGCTATCCAAGTTCACAGATGTCGTTGCTTGTACGGATTCTCATCTAGATTTCGTTAGTGTTTAGTTTCCTAAGGTTAAGATCTCAAATCATGCATTGGTATGCAACTCCCATACTTTCCCTTGGTCAACAACCAACCACAGTTCTCTATAGTTCTTCATTACTTGTACAGGAAGGACTCTCTTTCTGTCTAGGAAGAATTTCTATTTCAAATCAATATGGACGAATTTCTTTTTTGCGCTACTTCACTTCTTTTAACTATAGGAGTCTCATGTATTATGGGAGTCTCATGTCTTGGATTTTCCTGTATGCGCCGTAGAGCGGCGCTCGGTAAACGTTCGAGAGAATCGGAAGATTCTGCATTAGGTCCTCCTTCCAAACAACCAAGATTGGATGATGCGAGTTCATCATCTAATCTTGAGGTAGCTCACGAAGCACCTGGGGCTCCCCTTCTTGGGGAAGAAGCCCCTTCTCCGGAGCAGCAGGCACCCCTTTTTGAGGACATTTTTCAGAACGAGGCATTAGCAGACATCGTGGAGCTGGAAAGTCCTACTCTTCAAACAGAAGAAGAGCAAGATATGACATATAATGATCTGTATAGTGAAATTTATGAGAAAATCTTGGAAATAAGCGACGAGCTCTCGCTGTACCTTCCCCCCTGCCCGAGAGCTTCAATCTTTGAGGTTGTCCAATTCTCCCTCTTAGATGAGGTAGAGCTGGACAATCTGATATATATAAGTCAAGACCTGCACTTTGCAGGGGCAAGCTCTCTATATTTCCAAGACTTTCTCTTAGCATATGCCAATGAAATGCTCCTTTTTTCTTAGGGGCATTGGGAATGGAGCTGGAAAGGGGGAGCTCGTGTACAACAACCTTAACCGCACAAGGTAGAGCTCCGACATTTTTTCATTTATCAGTTTTCTTATTTCTTTTTCTTGGAAAAGAATTGAGTTTCCTTGGTCGTTTAGGCTCTGAAGTTGCCCTGAAGGTTGATAAGACGGTCCGGCGCCCGCCGTTCCCCCCTGGTTGGGGGCCGAGGATTCCCCCACTTCCTTCCCTTTTCGGCTTTGCTCACCAGAAACCGGAATTGGTTGACTGGAAGCCTCTTCTTTCTTTAGCTATGAGGAGGGGCTTTGGCTAAGAAGTCGTAGAAATAGATCCCGCCCGTCTTACAACAAGGGAATAGTGTTTAATAGCGTTAGGTAAATAGGACTATGAACACCTAGTTCCGCTAAAGATTCATACATGGCGCTCAGCGCCTGTACGCTTTGCTCTAGCGTTTGGACATTCTCAGCTCTAGTATAATCTATATCGCACGGATATAGAAAATCTAGGATGTCATATGCCTTCTTCCCTGGTGGCAGATTTACATGATTTTCTTCAAAAAGGGGCTTAATTAATATCTCACTGATTTGTTCTTTCAGTGTTTCAGCAACCGACTCATTAACTCGGTGTTGATAGGTTTCCCCGGGGCGAAGTCTAGCGACCCGAAAGGTCGCGAGTATTACAATAAAAAGAGGCAATCCTAACCCAGTAATTAAGGAGGTTAAATGTTGTAAAATAAGATCCATATGGTTAGAAATATATATTTATTCCGCTTTCCTGAAGAAAAGACTTGTTCAGAAAGACGACAAGCAGCAGTTGGCTTTTTCCAACCGGACGAACACTTTGGGCGTACGTAAGATTCTTCTCTTACGATCGATATTTCTATCTTTCTAGACGAATTTTCTACTTTGACCGAAGGCGGTACACTTCCCCGCTTCTTATTTGTTTGCACGGGCTTCTGTAAGCCCCGGTCAAACTAAAACAAAGATAGTAGACCGGTATAGAGAGGGCTTTAGCGGGTTTTAGCGGGTAGAGGCTAAACCGATAGGGCAGAGAAGTCGTCTGGTTATCAAAATGATGTATAGAAAGAAGATTCGTCTTGCTTGATCGTGATGCTGTTTACTGAACCTCCTATTGCTCTATCTCCGATAACATGCAGCTGATAATGAAGACATAGATATATAAAGTATGCAGTGAGGGTGGTTCTAAATCACTAGGTAGCCGTACTTAAGTCGGCCCAAGCTTGACTTAGCCCAAGCAATGGCCACTTCCATCCTTTTCCTTGGTCAACAACCAAAAAAAGCGAAGTATACCCTTGCACTACTACATTTTTTGGGGTCTTCCGCTGGTTAGAGCAAAGGACTGAAAATCCTTGTGTCAGTGGTTCGAATCCACTGAGGGCCCAGTTGCCATTCTCCCATTACTAAAGCCGTCCAAGGGACAGGATCCCAGGCCATTTGAATGGGATTTGGTGCTCTCTTCAAGAAGCGGTAGTCATACAGTTGTATGCCTCCGCATGGGGTGACGCGGAAGCCCCACAGGCGGTAATCCACTAAGGTGGTTATCATGAATGTCGGTGTATATAGGAGACCCAATCCCATCTATAGATTACCGATGTGACAAGGTCTGGTTGTCGGCACTGATAGTGGATGGTCTATCATCCGGTGGAAGCTTGGACTTCACTGCTAATCATGCAACAGTTCTTTCAACCGCTTCTTAAGAGAGTACAACAAAATGAAAAAAAAAAAGAAGAGTCCCACTTGGTATTTGTATATCCTTGTTTTGCCTTTTATTTCTAATCTTGTCCTTTTTTAACTGCGAGCACTTTTTCTTTAAATTTTCGACTAAAGTCGGGTTATCCTGGACCGGAAAGGCCCTTTCGAGCACCCTTCTAAAAGGGGGTGTTTCCGGCACCCTAACCTTCTTTATACTGGAAATTCTAAGGGCCCTTTTCGGGGCTGACACTTACCCTTTATCCCCCCCCTTCATTTCATCCAATTCTTTTTGGGGGAGGAAGCACAGGCTCAGGTAATTGGCAGGAATATATAAACCTACCTGAGGCTAGTGAGAGGGAAAATGCCAATCCCGAGGGCGGGCAGTCCGAAGGAGACGAAGCAGCGAAACGTAATCTAGCGCAAGAGTTTCAGTGAGCGAGCATGGATGGTCTTTCCTTGGGTGGAAAAAAACTCAAGAGATAGAACCGAAGCATAAGACGAGAAGTGCTAGACGCACTAAACCGTCAGCTTCAGCTAGTCGTAGACCGTTCGTGCCCTACGAGTTCTCTCTTTCCTGTGGTTAAGTGGAACTCCTCTCTTTCTGTCCTGAAAAGAGGTATCCTCTGTCGTTTCGATTTCGAGCATCACTTATTTTACGAGAATCTATCAATCCCAGGGTATATCATTCCTTTCTTTCTAGCCAATGCCGGGGGATGTTATCCATCGTTAAGCCTCTCTTCCTACTCCTACTATACTAATAAAAAAAGTTATTAGAATGGGAACTTCTTCCTAAAGGTTTAGTTTTCCGACTGAAGAGATTCAATTTGAAGCCCCAAAAAGCGAATCCTCTGAAATTTCGCATGCAAAAAAAACCCACACAGCAGCCATTCATCGAGCCAAAACTGAGTTTGACGTCCATTGTTTACACATCTTCTTAAACCCCCTGGCTTATTACCTCTCGACTCTTCAATATACTCCATTAAAGTCTGTGAGTCCGGGAAAAAAATCACTATTTTTGAGGTATTTCATCCTCAACCGAAAGACTATCAGTTTCTTGAATTATCCGCCAACCTAACTTAGCAAGCAAAGCCAATCCCGAATATACAATCCACCATTTTCACGAGGCAAACTAATTTTCAAAAAAAACGAATGCAGTTTTCTTTTACCACTACCTTCTCCCCGCCACGAACCATTTTGTCAATTTTCACAATCACATATTCAGGGAGAACGTCTGCATTAAATAAGTAGGCGAGGGTCTTCCATCGACTTGACTGAGGCCGGGACGGAGTGGCTAGCTACCTTATTCCTTAATTGAAGCTACATCCAGAGCCAATTTCATCCTTTATTGGAATTTGACTCACCTAACTAATCTAATCAAGCATGGCATTCTTTTATAAGAAAATTAAGAAATAAAAGCTTTCTATCTTAAGCAAAGATGCACAAGCTTTCTCTATTATACGTCACCGAAAAGACATCCCGCGGAACAACCAAAGAAAGCCATTTCTAATAGAGGTTAGCCTCCTGATCCTGTAGAGGAGAAAGGAATAAACTATCCGATCTTTCATTGGAACAAGAAGTGCCATGGTCCTGGACGGGGGAAAGGAATAGCTTGAAAAAGATGGATCAATTGCAGCAGGGACTGGACTGGCTTCCTACTACTCAAGTCTTAGAACTTCTTTCTAATTCCCACGCCCAATGTGGAAATGCCAGAGTGAATATTTCTTCGTTCAGCAGATCTTTCAAGAAATCCATTTCTTTTTTCGTTTAATAGTTCATTGTTAGCTTGTAAGTTGAAATTCAATACTTATTTACATCAAATAAGATTGTACTAGTATCAAATTCCACTAGTTGAAAAGAGCCCAGCGTTACAGTTGCTTTGTTTGCCACTAATTGATCTAAAAAACTAAAGAAAGAAGATGTCATTTGGATTAAAAGGCATACTATCTGGATTAACAGATATGTTCTATTTCTTTGCGTAGAGGAAGTGCGCTAAGGTTGATTGAACCAAAGTTTCAAAAATAGGCTCGTACAAATCCTCGACATTAATATCATCGCATTTTTTATCACAGAGCTCTATTATTCTGTTCTTCAAATTACTAAGATCCATTTCTGAAAGCAATGCGTAGTTATTTCTGTCTAATCTATAATTCATTTCGATCAAATCAAAAAAGAATTCTAAATCAGTCGAGGTTGAAAACGAGCGGTGATGCCTGAGTGAGCAACCCCTTTGATTAGAGCACGAGCTAAATAGTAATCAAAGAACCTCTTCTCCTATGTTAAAGGAAAGTGTCTGTTGCTCGTTTACATCTGGATAAGAAAATAGGGATACACTCGAACGATAGAGAAGGAGTTCCTAAAGCTGGTCGCCTTTGCATCTTGATGAAGGAGATGGCACCTCTACTTCAGGTGGTCACTTCAGATTCTTCTCCCGAGCTCATGGGATTGACGTAAGGGGTTGGGTGGTCAGGTGATCCCTAAGAAAATTGGCTTAGAAAAGATGAGATAGGGAAGGGCCCTGCCTTGGATGATTGATTGGTACCGGTTAATGATGCGATGGGTCCTAATCAATGTGATTGGCATAGTTCACTTTTAGCCCCAGCAACATATAGCACCAAGACCAGCAGTTGCATTTGACCGAGTTGAAGCAGCAGATCCAACCAATCCTGGGTTCCGTTGACCAAGTGAAGGCTGTATATCGAGTCACCACTATGGAGCCTTATAGCACGCTTCAATTTCCGGAATCTTTTCCAACTTCTGAAGCAGGGGGATATCCGGTTCACTTTCTTTTTTATTTGATTCATACCCGGGCGTAAAGGCTTTTCCTGATTAAGGAAGAAGCCTAGAAGGCAGAACTCTGAACCAAGCCCAAGGGAAATAGCTGACATTGTTGAATTAGCTGACAGAAGAAGCGAAAGGTATTCTGATTTAAGTTCGCCCAATCCTCGCTCTAAAGTCTGAAACAAGAAAAGGGAAATCCAGAGTTAGATAAAATCTGTCCGAATCTAAGACATCCAACTCAAAGGATGGACTCAACTCCTTCGGACCCTTGCATTTTCAAAGTAATAAACAGTACAGTCTGAAGTACGGATTAAGAAAGAAGGAAGGGGAAAGAAAAGGCACGGAGTGCTCTTTCGACGCCTACGTGCGCACTGGAGTTTTAAGAGCTTGGCTGCTACGAAAGATATCGGCCTTGCGGAAGGAACGTTCTGTTCTGAGTTACTGTAAAAGGCATGTTTGGGTCTTTCTCAGCATCATAGTGAGTTTTTAAAATTACTATTGTGCTTTGGGTAGCAAGTGGTTTGTTGATGTATTCGGTTTAAATACATGTTTCTTTGGCCATGTTTTGAGCATGTGTAACAACCTGATAAGCCTTGGTGCATATGGTGTTCATCGGGTTTTCGTTACATATTAATGTTGTGATTTGTGGGTACGCTCTAGGTTGTTTGTGTGGTGTATTTGATGGATTTCTTATTGTTGGTTGTGGTTGGCTCCTTGTTGGTGTAGTGTGATGGATTCATTGAAATCCGATATTTCCAATTTGCAAATGACCTCTGTCAAGTCAAGTTAAATGGTCAGAAGGATTTATCCTCCAGACAGCTTAACAACTTACTATACTAAAGGCAAGCACCGAGCACTGCGTAGCGACAAAAGATCTTATCTTAATAAGTATCGCGTTAAAGGACTGATCCCTCGATCTGTCTTCTCTTATGATATTTCAAGCTTCTATTTCAACTAGGTCAGATGCGGAAAGAAGTCATTCTATTCTAGCAGGTCGAATTTTGGCATTGGGCGAGGGGTACTTTTTAGTCATATCCGTGCTCAAGTGAGCAGAGGTTAGGGCTCTGTGAACCATCTTCAGGATGACGGGTAGGAGAAGATGCCAGAGGCTGACTGAAAGCCTTCCTAGGGTGTAATCGAGGAGATGTCCCAGAGGCAGACAGTAAGCCCGTTCTCTTTTTACGCTATTCGAGAGGAAATTCAGTGATTCCAACTTGCATTTTCTCGTCTCTTATATAGTATAGGACATTTATTCAATGAGAATTGCGGCTCAGAAAAGTTTCATTTTACCGGTCTAAATGAGGGTTCACGAAAGCCCTAGAAATGGTCATTGAACGAATGTTCGAGACGAACTAAATTGATTAATTCACGAAAGCCCATTTTCTTTGGCATGGAAAGCGGCTTCAGGCTTTCCCGTTGAAGGATTACCAGTTTCGGGATTAGCAGTTGCTGGCCTCTTTCAGGATTTGCTTGCAGTTTCAGGATTTCCTGTTTTGTTTTAGGATTATAGAAAACCTGTTAATTCCAGCCCTGCTATCCCTTACCCAGAGGAGAGAGGGGAAAAGAGCCAGTTCACTTACTACTACGTCTTCCTCTTCTGTCAGCGGAGGGAAGTAGGTCAGTGCCCTCCAATAAAGATATTGATTCGTTATTGACTGATTACCACCGGTCTAAGACTGCCTCTGTTCAGATCTCCTTTCACCTCTGAGAACTGATCCTCTCTATGAGGGGTGAGACTAAGTTAGCTGTACTTACACCAAACGTCTTCAAACTGCCATCAGGTGAACTGAGATTTATACCCCTGTCATCAATATGTTTACCCTTCTGGTTGACATTGATTTTTGGCAATATAAAGATATATATATTATATATATTAATATCCTTCCGGATAAGAGAATGAATTTTTTTTTTTTTGATGCATTACCACAAAGGTACCCAGTCGGAATGACTGGTACACTCTCAGATAAAATACCTGGACACCATGATAGCCCAAGTACACCCACACGATCGTAACACTTCCATAGGATACCGAAACGTACTAGATTTTCATCTTTCCGCTCAGCATTCCACTTTTTCGCAACGATCGGTGGTCCTTCAAGTAATACCTCTAGGGTAACATCCGGCAGTAATGCCTTTGAGGAGTACCAGTAGAGCTCATCGCACCATTTCTGGACCCAGCGTCTAAGAATAGACCATTCCATGAACTCTTTCATGCCTATTTGTTGAAAGTAGTTATCTGGAATTACCCGAAGCTCCTTCGGTCTGTACTCCTTGCGGAGTAAATCGACTAGAAGGCCATACAGATATGGGTTCAGAGGTTTGCCTCTGCCTAACCACAATTCCAGTGGTAGACGGTAACGTTCCCAGATTGCCCTCTTCCGCCTCACTGAGCGGGATCGAGAGTGATCTAGGGACGCAAGCGTCTTGTATCCAGCTCCCCCAATCCTACAGAGGGTAGAGAACCTATTAACCCTATATTTAAGGTCAATGGCTGCCAATCCATGTGGATGGTAGAAGTTCTGAACACATCGAAGGGAAACCGGACTCAAGTCCTTCTCCAATCGATCAACAAGAAAACGCTTTGCAAACTCCACACAACCTGTGTTGGAAACTAAAGACTTAGAGTATGAAATATCAACCCCAAGCTCGTCCAACAAGGATGCATAAATGGGAGCAACGAGTGGATCGGTGATGAGGACATCATCGCCCAAGATCGCATACCCATCAAATTTCTTACCGGGATACACCTGGTCCGCTGCTAACCACACCAAAACATGGTGCGAGAAAGCAAACAGAGGCCAAGAGCCGTAATAACCCAATGGTTGCCCTGCTACAAAACACACACACGAATTTGGCCTTTTTACAATACAAAGGGAACTTCGAATATGTTAGTTGCAAGAGCTGAATTAACAACAGCTGAGGCAAACGTTCGATCAAAGAGCGTTTGGAATAATTCAAACATGATAAGCAACGGCCACCTATCAGTGGCAGAAGACAGATCATATGAGAATGTATCCCTAGCACCCTTCAACCTATACAAAGGTTTTGTCTGATCAAAGGTACCATCGTTGGGAATTCTCCCAAGTACCTCTGCAAACCACCGATGTACCGGTTTCAACAACCGCTGATTTATATAATTCCCAATGGCGAAAATACGCCTCTTCCCACCTCCCTCAAGCGAGCAACCAAGACGACCTGAAACGGGTATAATACCCAATGCATCTGGCGATGGCAAATAAGGACCAATACGACGTTCGAACCATTCAATCGATTGTTCGGAACAAAACTTATTGGTCTTATAATCCAAAGCAAAACGCACCCAAGGCATCCAAAGAGTACCTTGTGAGGCCTGTTCTCCCCTTGCATGAACAAACTGCATAAGGTGATACCAAGAGGATAATTCATAAGGGAAAGATGCAAACAGCGATCTCGTTTGTTTGACATCCTCAAACTTATGTTTTAACCTATTGACAAGCACACTTAATGTAGTACGATATGTAGGTAGAGCCTTCCAGGTTGGTTCGAACACTAATCCCTGATACAATGGGATAGTGTCTATCCATGGCACATATATCTTAATCAAATCCCTTAATCGTGTTTTTATTTGGGAAGAGACTTTGATAACACGTGACATGTCCTTGGGTGGTGTGATGATAGATTTGAATGTCGCTTTAGACACACGCTTAGCTAGAATTATAAGTTTTGCGCATGTAAAAACCGACAAATAAAATCTACACAGCACATCACCTTTGGAAGAGAATGAATTTACTTACTGGTAAAGTAGAATCCTACTTCTCAGGTCTTTCCACCGGGAGGCAGGTTTAGCCAAAGAGAGTGTGTTACCGGTACTTAAGGCTATTATCTCTATATGTTTTCCCTTCAGGATAAGATCAATTATTAGCTGGTAAACTAGAATCCTACTGATCTGGTGGCTTGCCTTTATAGGCTCTTTCTTTTCCACCAAACCATCATCTGGATAACTTCGATTTATACCAGTCTTACCATCTGGTTCACTCTGCTTAGACCTTTTCTGGCTTCTCCTCTCGGTACTCTCTATCTTCTTCTTCCACTCTTTCTCCTACTCGTCTTCAAACCGGAATCTGTTTAACTGAGAGATTTAGGGCAATATTAGGCTATTGATTATCTTAAGTCTTTCCCCTACTTGAAGAATTATAAATTATCCCATTGATACTATTCTTAAATCACCTATATCAAAGATTACCCCCTCCATCAAATGGCATTCGGTCTTCTATGAATAAGAAGATCAAGCCCAATAGCAGCACTCGTCACTACTTTCTATCTTTGACTGGTGTCCTTGAACACCTTCTAAACTAAAGCGCATAAGATGAGTTGAATAGCCCGGAAAGAAAACTTTTCAAGCAACCCGGACTGAAGATAGATAGATTAAGTTAGTGTACAGCCTTATCCCAAGTTCACCTATTTAAAAAAAAATTGGGCAAGAAAAGTAGAAGTAATTTTTTCTGGAAAGCCTTATTACAGCTGGAAAAGATGAAAGAAAAGGTAAGCTGAACAAGATCTTTGTTTTCCTGCTCCTTTCCAGTCGAGTGACTGAAGTACCGTGAGCAACATTGAGTGTCTAAACCCTTAACCATGCCAGTGTTTTTGAATTGGAGTTAAAGCTGTTGGACTTTCTTCTGCCAACGAGCTAGTTGAAAGAGAAAGGATGGCTAGGGATCGAGCAGGGAGGTTCGTTCACAGTTGAAAGCAAAGGTACCTAGTAGAGCAGGGGAACAGGCCTTTTCCGACAGCAAAGCCCAACAAAGCACCAACCGAAGCCAGTGGAAGTCGGGTAGCTAAGCCTTTCCTTCGCCTATTCAACATATTTATTCGATGATCTCCGCTTATCTTAAGACTGCCTTCAAGGCCTTACCACTAGAGGGGGAAGGGATCAAAGAAGGAAAGAATCAAGGTGCCAAGCCTATTCTATCATGAAGTCCCACATGAGTGGATATTATGTCCTTGCATGATTGAAGCAAGACGAGGGAGCTAAGATCTTATGGGCCAATGGTCTCTTATCTTCCTCACAGCTCTTTTTCGGGTGTTCGGTCTGGCTTGCTTAGGTCGAGTAAGCTACTAAAGATATTTCGTATACAGGATTTCAGTATTAGATTCCGTATTAGAAAGGTCTGGGTGATCGCAGTATATTCGGACCTGTAGTTAGCTCCGCTTGGGAAGCACCCCCATTGTGAGGTACCATCAACAGCAAGACCATAGAGATGGCATCTCCAATCCCCTACCGAAGTGACTGAACCACCACTTCTTAATCTTTCCGGAAGACTGACTTGATTTGAGGAGAAATCCTGTTCCTGAACGTGATGCTATTTTATCGGTGATCATAGGAAGCCGCTAGGCTTACTGCGAATGCTTTCTTTCTACTAACTTAAGAATCACTAATCTCCGACTCCCGGAGGTGTGCCTCCTTCTTCCGACCTCTATCCAAACAAAGAATCGAGGAAGTCAGAGGCATCCGTGTGCACTTCAAAGGCTTTCATCATGTCGGGTAGTGCCAGCACGGGCGGGATCAGTGGACATGCTCTTCTTAAGACGCTCAAGCACATTTTTGACCTCCGTTCCCATGCTTCAAAGACTTTGACCTTTGAGAACTTTCCTTACTAACTAGATCTGGTGCCCTAAGTGTGGACTCTTTCTAGAATACGGGGGATATTCTCATATCAAAACAAAAAGACTAAGAATCGCTATTCTTCTCAGTCGGATAAACCTCGAAAGAATTTTGCGTATACAGGGAATAGCCAGAGGAAGACTTACTTCATATTACTTAATAGGAAAAGAAGGGCTTACCTCACTCACTTGGAAGGGAGTTGGTAATATTCAATATTGACTCGACCTGTGCTCAACCAGGGGTCAGAGAAAGAAATTTGTTCATCCACCCATTTCTATCAAAGGTTTCGCGGCACCAAACATTAAGATCTTTATCCCTGTCTCCCGCGCCGGTGGGATTGCGGGGTCTTCTCAACGATTGAGATCTATGCTATGCTGCTGGTATGATCCAGCCCCTGTCTCTGTAACAAATTTCGCCACGGGAAAAAGCTTTAGTAAAGCAGTACTGAACTGAGCTACGGTATTCTCCCTAACTTCTTCTTATCCCGCCCATGCCCTACGACTACTAGGTCACTCACTAACTTCCTTAAGAGGTGCCTAATCAGGATATTGCTTCAGGAAATTCATTAACAGCTTATTCTGATTTAATGCCAAACCTCCTTCTCTTTAAACCGGGTATTCCCACTATGTCTAGATTTGGGGCCTATTGCTTTGATTCAAAAGTTGCTGATTCAATAGCGGCAAATTCTATCACATCGGGTCCGAGAACAAAGATTAAGAAGACTGGAGGATAGCACGTGGGATCTTCTTCTTTATTAAAGACGGTAGAACCAAAGGCAACTGCTTCAACAATCGCTTATTTCACAGCGCCTTGATCTTCTAGCCTTTTGCCTGCTTTTCTTAGTCCTTTTCCGCTTGATCGCTCACTCGCCTCCTCAGGTATCTTCCTTACAGACAAGACCTAGATTTACTTAATATAATACGCTGAGGCTGAGGGCAATAACTAGTCTTTCCATTCATCCATCTATCCCCTCTTCGGGCTACTGCGTGACAGGAGCGAAGCGGTGAGGTGAAAGGGAGCTGGAAATCGAGGAACTTCTTCCCACACTAAGAAGAGGAGGTCTTCCTAACTTCAGGCCTTCCTCTCACACTTACTTAAGTAGGGGTCTGCTCTGCTTTTTGGGCGAGATACCGGTTTGCTGGCCAACAACCATAAAAAAGTCTTTTTAGCTTTAGCGAGGCTCGATGGAATTGAGCTCGACCTTTGGGAGAGGGTGAAATTGAGCTCGACCAAAGGGTGAAAGAGCTTAGTACTTGTACTAAGGGAGAGGAGAGGATCGGAGAGATGAAATTGAGCTAGCAAGTAGTTAATAACTAAACCCAGGTACAATCAATAGAAGGTCAAGAAGGTTAGAAAGTCCAACTTCCACAGCCTCAGAGATTGAATTGACCCTTGACGACTTCCTGCAAGCTTCAGTTGGATAGCGCTGCCTTATTTGTTGATGCTGTTGGCTTTCCAGAATACCTTGCTTGAACTGTCTACTAGCTCGCATGCAGAATGAATTGATGATGCCCTTAGGGCTCCATCTGTAATCGAAGGAAACTGGCTTGCTTGATTCGAATGCTAGCTGTCTTCTGCGGTTATAGAATTTTGAAATATCTTATCTTACCTTCTCGCTTACACTATTTAATAATAGGGACACAGACTGGTTCAACATTAGAGCCAGGGACTGATGGTACAGTACTTGATACTGCCTCTTCCTTCAAAGGTATTACACAAACCCAACATGAACAGGTTAAAGCACTGGATAGATTGCCTCAGCACTCCTACCGGATGGAAAACTATGGAAAACCAAGATGAGCCATTCATTCCCTCAGTGGTTGAGGCTCACCTTTCTCAGCTACCTTGCTTTGCTCAACCTCTATTTACTACGGACTAGGTCACCTTAGCATCAAATTCTAAGCAAGCAGATGAACAAAGGCAGTTTCGTTTCAAAAGCATTCCCATCATCCTCATTCGATCCTGCACAATTGACCTGCTTCATACCAGCTAGTATCTGACTTACTTAATGCACTCACAAGCAACTACTTCAAAGTGTGATTGAATCTTCCTAATATCAATCTTTTGTTGTTCCAGTAGTCCAATCTGTCCATTACGTAAACATTCCTTTAGGATTCTAATCTTTCTAATCCGTCCTAGCTTTCAATTCGTTCTATCATAGGAAGTCTTATCAAGCGAAGGGACATTGCTTACAACTATAATGAAATAATAAGGAAGGGATTTCAATATGTTTGTTTACTTGTTAGACTAAGGCTTTCCATAATTCATTGGATGGCATGCTTTCGACGTGATGAGAGGTTCGGATAGCTTCTACTGTTCAAACATCCTATTATCGTATGTAAGTAAGATGAAGAGAAGAGAGAGATGTTCGATATTGCTTTTCCTTAGCACAAGTATGTACTAAGCTCTTCAAACCTTAGCCTTAGTACAGACTAAGTTCTGAAACCTGAGCACTTCTATGTACTCAGTCAGTCTTCTTTCTCCCTATGGTCGACTCATTTCATCCCTCTTTGCAGTCCCTGAGGAAAGAGTATAGGATAGTCAGCGAATCCGCCTTTTGCCCTAGATCTAGAGCTAGAGTTGAAAGGGCTCTCAGTAAGGTTGGTTCTAGAGTACGGAATAAGAAGAAGATCTTTGAAGTCACTAGGGATCAAGAAAGGATCAGCGTGCAAGAGCTAGTCACTAAATGAAATCAGTCTCTTCCACCTATAGGTGATAGAGAGTCTTCCTAGTGCAAAGAGAAAGGATAAGAGCGCAATCTTGAGCTGGTCATATAATAAAGGCAAGGCTATCTCCCACCAGACTGCCTATCCAGATTACCAGACTTTCTTGTCTCCCTTAGCACTTCTATGATCATCTTTGTTTTACTAATCAAAAGTCATTTCTAGTACCAACTATATGGAGATACCATAGAAGGTTAGGTTAGAGAGAGAAAGTCTTCCCTGGAAGGTTACCCCGGTCTTTTTCCCGCCCTGACAGAGAAGGAAGGGAAAGGTAGCTATCTATCTTTCATGAGGTTCCATGTGAGGTCATTCTAATCTTCCCATGGTTCTAACCGGACGCTTATCCTAGTGACATTCTATCATCCTGTCTCTCAAGATTAGTAAGAAAAAGACAGACCTCCTAGTTGTTCTCTTTCCTCTAGGTCTAGGCTAGAGAATATCTTCTTTCTAGATGTCTTTATTACTTCAAGCACTGGGAGAGGATCGATGGAATTGAGCTCGTGTGAGAGGAGAGATTCCAACCAATCTATTATAACAATACTTGGAATGAGTGTGCGGCAATTCATTGGGATGACCTTGGGTTGGGGTACTTACTTGAGCCTTGAGCACAGACATCAGATAGGATAGATTTCCAGTAAGCATGGAATCGGAAGCTGACGACGATCTTGGGATTTCTTGAATTTACCTTCAAACCTGACGGATTGTGGTTGAGCTTTCTCACAAGGAAATTCCAAAGTGAAAGAGTGATGCTCGTATTCATCCCTTCCCCATTGAGGGCAATCAGCCCCCTTGCTTTCATTTGAATATTGGCCCTCGCGCATCATGGCTAGCTATGAGTGAGTCAAATCAAAGAATTTTCTTCGTTCATGACGTTAGATTAGAGTCGTTATAGGACTAACTTCTCTGGGAAGCTCTCCCACAGGGGGATCAATCTTTGTTGTCGCACGACTTCTTCGACGGCATAGTCTCGTAAAGTCTCGTAAAGTACGGAATTACGGAAAAGGAGCAGCGACCGTTGCCTGAGGTTCATTGAAGACTGGTAACTCGCTGTCCTTGGCGGAAGCATGCCAATCATCAGGGCAAGGACTCTCTTTCTGATGTCCCCTAGAACGGTGAATTGGCTGCTTAATCAGAATGCGGGTCATTGGCTTCGCCCATGAGCGACATTCTAAGATTCTTAGAAAGCTTTCCGTAACTCCCAAGCAAGCATGAATATCAACTTCTATCGATCAGCTACCTAGTTCTTTTGCTAGCTTCGGGCTTCCGCTCCTTCTCTGGCTGCCTAGTCCGGGAATGGAAGACATCGGGTTGCTGCCTTGCCTTCTTCGGCTGCTATGTGCGGTCAAACATCTGCTATCTCTTCCATACCTAGCCATAATGAGCAGCTCGCAGCTCACTGGCAACGGTATAAAGAAAATAGGACTTTTCCTTCCCCCGGCTATGATCGAACAGTCTGACTTCCTTCAAAAACCAGCTCCTTCAGCTGAAGCCTCATCTTCGACTTCTTCCGGTTCCGGTTGGGGGGATAGAAAGAAATCTGATCAACAAGACGTGTTACGAGAGAAAGCTAAGGCTGGGCAAGGGCTGATTCAAACTACCGTGCCTGTATCTGGAGTCACTCCTCAACCAGCAGCCGATACCTATCGTCCTATTAGTCCTAGTGGACCATCTTCGGAAAAAGCTATGTCTCCGAATGTGAATACCTCTTCCGCATGGTCCGCCTATGGCGATTGGTTAAACATTGAGTCAAGGGCTATGCCAACTCCAGCTACAGTCACTTCTATTCTATGATAAAATGCGGGCATTCAGAACTCGTGATGTCTCCGACGACAGAGAACTCTGCCTCTGTGTCCGCATACGGGGATTGATTTGAAAAAGGGGAAAGGGCTATGCTATGAGTGAAGACCCAGTCTTCTGCCAGCAATGCCTTGGATCATGCCTTTGATGTGGAATCCTCACCTCCAACTGGTCCCCCCCTATTGGGGTTTTTTCAGATGGGTGACTTGGATACCTAAGTTGTTAGTTTAGTAATTATTAGTTTAAGACAAATCCGTAGGTATGCAACGCGGAATAACCGACCGGTTAAGAGATATAGGGAAGGGAAGAGGACATGAAGAGGAAGCAATGAAGGGTCCACACGACTGCTCTTCTTTCCTGTTTGCTGTAACTGTAAACAGCCGATTTGCTTATTCTATGGCTCTCTAATCATCAGTTTGGACACTCGACAGTAATAACAAACAGAACAGGTAAGGTACGTTTAGTTTAGTACGGACTAAACCTTTGAAAAGGGCTTTAGCGGACGTCTTCCTTCACTCGAGGTCTCGCTTTCCCTTGGATTGCTTTGCATCCTTCCTGCTTGAAGGTACGATCTACGGAGGCCCAACCCTCAACCTTCCCGCCTGCATAGAACCAAACAAACCGGGTTGCCACATCGGTTACCGTAAAGTCAATCTACTCCCTTCAACCTTATGCGCAAGCACACTCCCAGGGACAGGAATTTTTCTGTTTATGCCCCTTGCTGTGTCCACCATGCTCACTTCAGACTGGCAGTAAGTCCCATTTTCACCAATTGGGGATAGAGCAAGACGAGTATTGGAAATCCCTCATTCTTAATCTGGACAGAGCTAGATTGGATTTCTCGGATCAAGTCATGGGGATCTAGCTAGTAAGGGCTAAGAAGACTTGATACCTGACTGAAGGAGTTCGATACCTGTCATCTCTATCCCTTTTCTAGTTGGGATTTGCTGCCGACCGGAGTTCCCGACGTTAAGGTGCGTAGCCTTTTCAAGAGAAAACCGAGACTATGTAATAAGATGCCAGGCGGGAATAAAGAATCTAGTTAGAAAAAAAATCTCATGCTTAGGAACTTAAGTGTTCAGTGCTACAATCCCTCTCGCTTTGGCTCGAGTAACTATACGTTCCTCAATTAGCAATTTCATCCCATTGGTCTGGAGCGGCCGGTAAAACTACTTAAGTAGTATTCAAACCGGCCCTACGGTCGAGCTAGTTCAAACCCCGGTAAAACTACTTATCCTTTCCGGTCAAACTACGCAAGTTTTCTTGTCCTCCGGCTTCGTAGCCCGGTAACTAAAGTTCCTATCCCCCACGAGCTGTCACTCGAGCATCTTCCGAACCTTTCGCTACCGCTCAAGTAAGTCCTCCCCTTTCCTCTCCTTCCAGTCGAGCATCGCGGAACACTAACTGAATCTTGCATCTTTCCCAAGCATGATATTTAATATCCAATTTTAGCTCTCAAATTCCTCTCCTTTCAGTCAAGTTACTTCGTTCCTAGAAAGATCGAAATTTGCTTCATTTCACAGCTTCAACTTTTTCAATTTCAAAGGCGAGGGAAAATCAACTTGCTGGATTTCACAGCTTCAACTTTTCAATTTCTCTGATCTTCTACGAGGGGAAAGTGACTTGTAAGATTTCACAGTCGGCTGGCTGGAAAAAGTTGAATTGATCAGATAGCCTACGAAGGAAAAGTGACTTTCTTCATTTCACAGTAGGGTGAAAGCGGAATTGAAATCGAAGCGCTGAGTTGACTGAAAGGTACGTAGAAGGAACGGAGTTGCTTTAGCGAAGCGAAAGGAACATAACTGAGAGGTACAAGGAACGGGGAGGACTTGCTCGACCAACTGGGACTAGCCTTCTCAATGCTTTACCGGAGAGATAAGTAGTAGCTCGAGTGACTTTCGTTCCTATCCGTCTTTGTCGACTACCTTCCCCCCTTTTGGTTTACTCGATCAGGGTATGCCCTCATCTCCGTCTTAGTCAGTAAAGCTAATCCCCAAAGCCCAAGAAAGACTCCTTTCCAGCTACTCTGGTTCAGTCTTTCCGCGTCGAGTAAGTACCTACATCACTCATAGAAAAGAAGTAGGTTTATGAACTTCGAAGTCAAGTCAATCTCTAACCCTACCCGATTCGATTCTTTCTTTCCCTTTCTTTTCAACTGAGCTGCATTTCCAATCAGTTTAGTCGGTCTCGTACCCAAGTGTATATCCCTTATTTGTTTGCTTAACACTCTTGATATTGAAAGACGATCATAGGCTTACCGCTAGAAGTCGATCTCTTATTCTATTTCCCTCCAAACCTTCCTAGTCGACCTTCCACGCTTTCGAAAAGCTAGTCTGCGAGTTCACCTTCTCGCTCGATCTATAGTAAAGAAATGCCTACCCTCGACTCTCTTTCTTTCTCCTCACATACCAAGTCCAAGCGTCTCACATTAGCTTAGTGATAGCGTAAAATATCATTCCACTCCTTGCCAGATCACGAGATGAGATCAGACTGAAAGTGGAATAATGAATAGCACACCTACCTACCTCATTGAAAAGGGGATTTTACCCACTAGGATAAGACCAATTCTTTCGTTTAGGTGCGCGATTGCTATTGTGGTTTTGGGCTGACCCATAGCCTAATCTTGTATGTATAGGAGGATGTGATCAAAGGCTAAATTTGTAATTTCTTTTTCATTCCAGAATCCGGGATGGGCAGTAAAAAGCAGCTCTTTGCTGAAGTGGTGAATGCCCCCCACAGCTCATATCGACCGGCACCATACAGGTGTGGTGGCTTGGGCTTGCTAACCCTTGGTGCCTTGGGCTTTCTTTGCTTACTGCAACCTTAATTCTAAGAAATTACTAACTGTAAATACGAATCGAATAAAGAAGAAAAAGCTGAGGTAAGTAGCTAACTGAATTCAGTCTGAAAGATGAGTATGGGCTTTACCTTATCACTCGATATGAAGGGGATTCCCTCAGGGGAAGAGAAAGACCTACCAGAACAGAAGAGAAATTAACCGGAGGGCCCATACCGCCTTAGTAAGGACAAAGACTTATACAGGTCTCGAGGAACTTAAAAGAAAAGCACTGCTTGAAAGACTCGGCTTGCCTACTAGTCGGGAGAGCTCACTTCCTTAAGTCATTTATTGAAAACTGGCTAGCGGAAAGGGACTTCCTTCAGAGGGACTGAAATTGGCATAGCTTAAGGCTTTCCCCCACGGAGCGGTATTACGAGTTCGCTACACTTCCTTAATAGGGAGACTGTCTTCTCGGGACTGATGAGCTGCTCTTTCGTTCTAACTTTACCGATTGCTTGCTTGTAAGATTTGCAGAGATCGATGCGCCAGAGGTGGAAGATGTTCTTAGAGGTGGAAGATGGTCTTAAAGAAGAAGGCAACGAATTAGTCTAAGTAAAATTAGCAAAGTCAAAAGCTCGGGATGCACCATAAGGCTCAAATCCTGCCGCTAGTTTGAGGCCTCGTGCGGGGAATCAGCCATGGGCTTTAGCGCTGAGGAAAGTCTTTCGCGAGGTAGGTCAGCTACTTCGGTTCCTCTTACTAGTGGGTACTCCTTCTTTTCAGGGATTCTTCTTTCCGGTTAAGTAAGTTAATAGGTTTGTTTTCCTGTTGATTGGACTTGGTATAGGACAGGGGACTGGCTAACCCTATGAGTCACTCTGATCGCTACTACTAATATCTTTCTTACTTCAGACGATGGTTTGTCTGCTAAGCTCGGGAGCTAGTACCCCTCCTTCTCCAATTCCTTTTTGCCTTCCCGGGAAAGTTGGAGTCTATTATTGTGTCGACCCTGCTTCAAGAAGACTCTTCGCATCTCTCAAGGTTATGCCTCTCGTTCTTTCTGTCAGCGAGCGAATGAGTTAGCCAGTTATAGAAAAGGGGCAGGGAATAGGGAAGCAGACCAATGGAATGGGACTTGAAAAGATAGAGGGGGTTTTCCCGACTAGCTGAGAGAATCTTTACACCGATAGTCTTTCACTTTTCTAGGGCTATGGATCGCAGAGGTACCTTTGGCCGAGGATGAGGATATATTTTTCGTAACAGAAACAGAATCAGTTGTGGACCTTGACTTGAAAGCTAGGGGAAACTAACTGTCTAAGATAGTGGCCACCCAAAAGCCAAAAGAAAAAAGTAATTTATATATGTATAGACAAAGACAGTTGCTGCTTCTGATCTATCTTATTCCGAAGAAAGCCTGAGGGCACTTTTTATAGCTGCTCTAGCACATGAGATTTTTCCACGGCTTCTTTTTTATTTAACTTATGCTTAAGGGACAACCTATTTCACACCTCGAGTACAGAGCTCTTTCCTTTCGGATCTTGCCCCCTAACATTGAAGACTTTAATGAGTAGTCTACTTTGCTTGAAGCGCCCGTTTTTAGCCGGATTGAATCGCTTTCCAATTAACGAGGGGGTACTCTGCCATTAGCTAGCCTTCATACCCTTCTTATCTCTGTTCTCTGTGAGTAGGAGTTTTTGCTGTCAAAGTGCGGGTTTGTCAAGGTCAAGCTTTCTGAGCTGTTGATTTTCGACTTTCATCGGTGAACAGTAAAAGTAGGGAGGTAGGTAAGGGATTACTTCCTTCTTTCTGTGCTGCGCTTTACTTTGGTTTTTACGCGATAAGATGTTTTTTTCCTCTGGAGAGGTCTCGTATGAGAGTACTGGTACATAAGGTCCTTCCCAGATGCTATGTACAGAGGTAGTAGCCTATCTTCGTTGCGGGTCTTTCCTACGCTCTTAGTCGCTTTCAGTCCCTTTACGTCTATCCGCCCCTATACGACAAAGCAAAGCTCCAGTCACTAGCTTCGGTCACGGCAACCTATCCAACGAAGATTCAGGTGCGGACCCTTAAGAGAAGAGGAAGAGGGGATTAGAACAGCCACGACTGCGACTTGCCTATAGAGATTTTACCACTGTAGCTTCAGATGCTAATTTCTTGATAGAGTTTGCCGCGTTCCTATATTATCATCTTCTTTCATCGCGGCCGTATTCCCTATCCTTAAATAGAATAAAGGATAAAGAGGAAGCGGCGTTTCCATATACGAATTATTACCCTAACCATGATAGTCGCGGAAGGTATTAGGCTCCCTGATCCTGCTTTTGGGGAAATTACCCAAAGACAAAGAGACCGACCTTGGCACCGAAATATCCTATTAGAAGGATTTCAGGAATTGGATGAGGTTGAGGCCCGATAACGGGAATTAGTATTAGCAAGACAAGAAGTTCCCCTAAAACAGGGGTTCTTCCAACGGCGAGAAGAGAAAAGAAAAAAGAGTCTTAGGCTTCAGATGCTTTTCTTGTAGAGGTAAAGCTTTGGTGTGGTTCCCTAAACAAAATTAGCACGACTTTTTACCGAGCTTGCGTACATGAGATAGATTCTAGAAAGAAAAGGCGGCTTCCCTTCAGATATAGAATGAAGGCCACTGATCTAGACAAGGCAATACCCGAAGCCCCAACCTTTGAGCTAGAATTGGAAAAGAGGGCCTTCGCCCTTTGGCAACGACATCCCAGAAGTTCGCCTATAGACCGATAGGCAACTAAAGGAGTTAGAGTTTTAAAAGCCCATAAAAGAGATAGATTCTCGTCTTTCTTCTTAAATTGAGTACATCTCACTCTTTGCTCTGATCATGAGTACTTGGGCAGGTTTAGAGCTTCTCCCTACTGTATTCCCTCAGGTTCTTATGCTCTTTCTCTATCGGTGGGAAACTAAAGATCTTCGAAGATTGGCAACCCAGCTTCAAGTAAGCGAGGGACAAAGGGTATAGATTTGAATCTAGTAAGACATCACGATTAGCCTTGTCTCAGCTTTGACTCTTGATGGTTTCATGCTCACAAGAAGATTAAGAGAGGGTGACCAGGAGGAGGGAGATGTGGCGAGATAGGAAGGATATTTAGTCAGGTACTAGAGGTCAATGCTCAATATAATATAGGTAGTGAGCCAGTCAACTGAAAATAGATAGGTACTCACCACGAAATTTATCATATAAGGATAGGTTGTAAGCTAATCCAACTCATTTTCGAACTTGAAATAGGTTATACATTAGTTGCTTTCCGGAAGGATGATTGAGAAGAGAGAAGATAAGATAGTAAACAGCGATAGAGCCATGATTCTATTATTTCTGAAAGGATTAGAATCCCAGGCATGAATGCTGGTAATCCATGGCTTTTTTACTGGAACTTCTATCTTAGCTGGGCTGGGGGATAGATTCTTTCTTAGACACACAGGCTGATATGGTAAGTTGGGATATCTGCCTGGAAGCTTAGAGCTCGGACTTGGGTAATAGCGACAGCAAAGAACGAATGCAAAAGGAAATCCGCGAATGGCCGGTATGCTTCTATCGAAGTGAAAGATACCTATGCCGGGGAAGATCTTCTGAGCGAACAAAGCTTTATCTTAGCAGCCCCTTAACCTTTCTCTAAATGAGCATGCATCCTCAAATAATACACTCTGACCCGCTATTTAATTATATGTTTTCAGACCTTCCCTAGGGACTTTTGTTCGAACGAACTTTTAAGTTAGAAGGATAGCGAGTGGAAACTTTCAGCTCTTGAATGGGAATGAGATAAAATATCAAATGCTAGAGCACGAGTAAGTGGGAAAGAAGGATGTCTGTATCAATGCATTTTTTTTTAGAGAAAACTTTGTTAGCGAGCTAGAAGTATTATATATGATAATATGCATTTTCAAAAGCTAGGGGGAAAAAGGGAATCTGCCAGTGGTTCTGACTTAGGATATGACATTACCAAATCGGGACAGCGAGATAGCTTGTTTACTCGATTACACGGACTTATCCTGAGAACTTTCTTTAGTATCCCTCATTCGCTTAATCGGTTGTACCGTTAAATCGTTTGGATCCTTGGCTTATGGTAACCCACCTCAGGGCAGGGGGAGCACGAGAAAGAAGGAAAAAGCAAGTGCAGTTTATCTCCCAACCGTTAAGAAGTCTCCTCGGCAAGTATGCATCTTAGACAAAGAACCCTGTGAGCTAGCGGCGGGATAAGAAAAGTCTCTTTTTTAGTGTGCAAGTTTCCAACCGGGTAAAGGGCGATGTAGAGAATACTACAATATGCTTTAGGGACATTCCTCTATAGGGTTTTGTATAGGGTTTTGGAGTGCTCCAAAAACTCTATTGAGAAAAGTACACCCACTATTAAGGACATCTTTAGGGATAGAAAGCATATTGAAAAAGTACACCACCACTTTTGTCTTGTCTCTCTTTAGGGATAAGAAAGAAAATAGAATAATCCAGTGATCAAGTTGCTCTGATGGGAAGGGAATAGATGCTGATCCATTAGAGATATATGTAAGATCATCCCATTATCTCGTGCCCATTACCTCGCGCGTCTGGAAGGCCCTACCTCGTATGAAACCTATTCTCGACTAAAGGAAAGGGGATAGGATCTATTACTAAGAAATTAGGCACTTCACATAGGGAGAGGGCTCAGGACTATAAAAGCAGAAAGTTAACGATTTTTGATATTAGGGAAAAAGTAATAGAAGCATATCTAAGGGTAGGCCCGGGATTAGTAGCCCCTTCTTCACCTTATTACTGCTATTACTCTTAACCCTTTATTGATTGTTATGCTTCTTAGGCACGTTATCTCGGTAGTAAGGCAAGGAAATCAATCTATCTATAAAATAGGAGAAACTGGTAAAGAAAGATAAAAAAAGTATCTATCGGCCGTTCTTACTACCGCTGGCCTATTTTATCTTGCATTTACTCATATGGGGAAGGACTGGCACTTTCCGGAGAGCTTACCTTAACACATAAGGCCTTAGCTATTCCTATTGAAGGAGAATGCGGAAGGAATCCTATCTCCAAAAGCAAGTCAAATTGTAACTGGATCCGGGGAAGGGGACGCTGGAAGGGACGATGCAATAAGAAGTGCTGATACTCTCTTTATTATATAGGGAAAGTCAAGGCGTGAAAACTAATCCGCTATCCTCTTATAAAGCTAACATGCCTAGATAGAGCACTATTCATTAGAAGAGCCAGAGTCCCTTACTTAATCTCTAGCTAAGAAGGAGTCCCCGGAGAAGGAATTACAGGCGATGTAATATAACTTGAGGGAGAAAGAGACTTACATTGGATAGCCATAAACTGGAATGAGACTGCCTGGCTTGAAGGAAACTCTGGCAAAGACCTGGATAAACCATACCCTGAGCTAGCTTCCTTTGCCCTTCACCTAGATGGATGAACTGGATTTGAATCTCGTCGTTTCCCATCACAGTGCGAATAAGATCTGCCATGTTCCACTCCGGCGGTAATTGTCTATTTGACAATAGAACCAACTCTTCGCATTTTTTTTCTATTTCATAAAAGAGTTGGTCTAACTCAGGTGGAGCGCTTTCCGCGTCCGACATAGTTGACGGGGCTACAAAGAAAGAGGTTTGCAGAGGCTCGACCAAAGGAAGATGCTCTCCCGGAAAGAAGTAGCTTGACTTTCTGTTCTGTCGGCTTTACGGAGACGTACTTACTGTTACTAGCCTATCTCCCCTAGTCCCTTTGCCTTTGGGATTGCAGTGCAGCACTTTTCACTCAAACAATCTCGCTTCAGAAGTCCCTCAGCAGCACGTAAAATTACATCTTTTTGCTTTCCAAAGTTTACGAAAACCCGTACCCGTCTTTTTAGGCATTTTTCGTTAATTTGTGATTGTGATTTAGAAAAGAATGCTTATGAGATTCGGTAAGAAAGGAGAGTTACTAAGGTGCTTTACCGCTCGACCAGAAAGAAGGTACGAAGTTACTTGAGTTCGACGAGAGGTGCAAAGCTGCTCGAGTGAAAGGAGAGGGGAGGTTTGTACTAGCGGGATTAAGAAGAAGTTTATTTACCATCAGGGGAGGGGAGGAACGACCAAGGCCAGAGGTAGGTAGCAGCTTTACCAGAAGGAGAGGAAGTCTTTTTTCACTGTAACTCGAGCAAAGCGAGCGGAAAGGTACGTAGTTACTCGAGTAAAACGAGAGGAGAGGAACGGAGGAACGGGCTAACTCGACGCAGGTGAGGTACGCTAAGTTAGTCGGCTGCTAGGGAGAAGGGGGCACTTGACACTAACGCAGCCCCGGGTCCCGCAGCATGCCGTCAAAGTCCTAATTCGATTAAGTTCCGCCTAAAAGAACTAATTGTTGCTAGCTTTTTCCGGGCTTTTTTGCTTCTTTTTCTATAAGCGGTCGTAATTTCTAAGATTAAGATGCTAT
>CAOJCO013949254.1:0-11938 GCA_948330635.1 Euphorbia biselegans | reverse complement strand
ATATAAATATTCTATCTTGTGGTGTTTCAAATTTATTTTTCAAAATTTTATGACAAAAGGGTGTATTTTGACTAAAGCTGAAACTCGAGCTGGAAATATGTAAAGTGTCTCAGGAAAATGAGTTAAAGATCACTAAAATATGTTTTTGGACTGGTTGGGACCTTACCTTTGCTGATTTGGAGTGTTCATCGATGAACTCGAACAAAAGCAGACTAAAAAGGACTAAAATGAACCTAATGTCCCTTAGGACTCATGGACTTGAAATGATAATTTTTGGTGTAAAACTCACTTTTAGACCTTTGAAACATCATTAAAATGGAATCCCGTGTTTCCTGAGACACTTTGGTATGTTCAACTTAGGTTTCAGATTTTTCAAAGGAAGAAAAAGGTGAGTGATTTGTGGGTCAGACACATAACATGCCGAGTTCCTTAGTAACACGCCGTGTTGTGCTGTCAAAATAGGCCCAACACACCATGTTGAATGTTAACACGTCGAGTTCAGTACATAACATGCCGTGTCCCACAAAACATGCTAGCGTGTTATGATATTAGCACTCAAAGTTAAACACACCATATTATTTAACAACATATTGTATTGCACCCAAAACACTTCGAGTTTACACAACTCGCCAGCGTATTTTCTCACTGTCAATCTGACCCAAAAATCTATCCACAACACGTCGTGATACACAGTAACACGCCGAGTTCTTGACCTATGAAGCTTAAAAATTTTATTTTGTAAAATCTTTCACATGTTTTTACCCAAAACTCAAAATCACGCGTTCCCATGCATGTTGCATTTTTATTTAAGCTTATTTGATGTGAATATCGATGTGTGCTGGTTTACGAACGTGTAATATTTTTGAATGTGTAACTTAGAATTAAATTGTATTACCTACATTTGCATCTAGAAAACCATACCGGAAAGCCGAGTTTAGGGCTGCTAACACTAATCAACGAAGGGAATTAATTCCTGAATATTTGACTCACTAAATCTTACATGCTTCCGAACTAAAAATCGAGCCAAATGTATTTCACAATAATTATCACCGTTGCCTTTCAAAATGTTCCAAAATTATTTTCGGGCTGTCAAGAGACCATCTTTCAGCCCAAACCTTTAGGTCTAACTAACCAAGTTGGATCAAACGGCCCCCTAAATAAATGCCTTCGAGCTATCATATCTCTCCATTCTTTACGCATGTCCATTTCAAGCATGACGGTGTGCTATGTGTTTAATTTTGCATTAATTATGCATGTTTATAATATATCTTTATTTGTATGTGTCCCATTCCCCTTTTTATTTTTGATGTAAATCCCCTAGTTAGGTTATGTGATTTCGATTGGATTGTATAATTATTTTATTTTTCTGTGGATTGTTTACTTCTTTCTTTACCGCTTTTTGTATGCCTGTATACTCTAAACTCCAACTTAAAATCAACTTAGGCTTTTTCGTAAATAAAAACACTTTATTTAAAAATGCTATCGATTTCTTAAAATGACTTTTGAAAAAGGATGAGCAAAATGCCTTGTCCGAACCCGATCATTAGATCACAGTTCTGGATTCGAGCTTAGGAACTTATAAATATCGTGATAAATTCTCGGTAGAGATTAGAACCGGGTGGCGACTCTAAATATCTATTTTTAGATATTTGAGTTTGAATTTCTTTAAAATCTATTTTCGGATTTCTTTTAAAACCATTTCATGACTTTCTTAAAAATTGTCTTATTTTCCAAACTTTGGATGTTTAAATAATGAGTCCTAAAAGCCCGCATTCACATGCATATTTAATCGCTTAAGGGTTCATTCAGTTTTCCTTTCTCACATTTACATTTTTCAAAACCATATTTCAAAAAGTCATTTTCTTTCAATCAAATATTTTCCAAACTATTTGTTTTATTTTTTATAAAAAGGTCATCAGCACACAAAGGGCAAACGCCCTACGGAGGTAGATGAGGCAGAGGACTCGGATGATAAGGAGTAGGATTTTGATATGGGATCAGAGGAGGAGCCAGCTGGTGCTGATGAACAGGCTCTGAAGCACATCCCGACCATGCTCATAGCGCGGATGGATGCCATGATGGAGCAGTTAGAGAATATACAGATCTACTAGTTGGATTCAAGGGACTTACAAGAGCGGTGGGATCAACGAATGGAGATGTGTGTTGAGGTACTGACACGAGATTAGAGGGAATGGTAGCAAACAATAGAGATGAGAGTTGAGGGTATGGCACAGGAGCAGCAGCAATGGCATCATCAGACAGATGGCCGACTTGATCAGCTAGAGGACTTCACTCATCGCCACGGCTATGGAGCATATTTCCTTCCCCGTAGAACACCTCTATTTGAGCTTTAGCCTAGTCTTTCATGAGCCATATTACAAGGTAAACACCTTAAAGCTACAAGCACAAATCCCTTCACTCTAACTATCCCTTCGACCCATCCTCCCCTCAATTTCAAGTAGTTTTGGTTAATGACTTCAATTCTTTATTTCTGGGTATGTTCTTCATCTTTATACTTGATTTGATCACTTGTTCCATTGAAAAAACATCAAAAATAAAAATATCTTTCTTTATTCTATATCATTACTGCTTGTTCAAATAAATCAGCACTTATTCTTTTGTTGTTTGGGGTGGGGTTTGAAAATATTACATACCATATGCTTCTTGGGTTTATAAGTGCTTAAACTATTCTCTTTCCCCGAAGGATAAAGAAACCTTCATTTCTTTATGTTTCCTGTGATCTCTTTTGATTCAGAGTTCTCCACTTCTTTTCTCTGAATCTTGAATGTGTTTTGTATATAAGTGTGGGGTTCCTCCTCCCTTTTCTCCTTTCATTTTCCTTATTTTTATATCTAGTTGTTGATCAGTGTTAAATGCAGAATTTGTGATCTCTTCATGCTTCCTTGTATACCCGTGTTTAACTAAAATTCTATTTTAAACTTGAATAGATAAACATAAATTGACTATTGACACACCCAACCCTTAACCTCTAACATTACAAGCCATAAAGGTTCTCTGATTTTGTCCTCTTTTCCAATAAATGTGTTAGGATTGCCAATGGCTTGCCATATGATGTGCACATGCATGATTATATAAGTTTCTTCATGGATACACTTAGTCATGAGAGCAATTTTTGAGTGACCACTTGTGAGGTTTACATTCAGTTATATATATCCTGAATGTTCCTTTTCATTTGAGCAGCTTAGACATGAAAGTGTGTATCTTGTAAGAGTTGTTGTCTACATGCGTTTCGTATGACTTTGAGAACAGTGATGCATGCTTAAGGATTGATGAATTTGGCATAGTAAAATCAGGGCTAGGTTTTCAGGAAAAAATGGATATTGATGTTCTCTGTTTTTTATTATTTGCTTGAGGACAAGCAAGATCTTAAGTATGGGGTAGTTGATGAGGTTAGGTTTGACCTCATCTTTTCATTTTGGTCTCGATATATTTGGTGGAGCTCTGCACTGTTTATGTATGTATTTGTCGTGTTTTTGTGCATTTTGTAGTGTTTCAGTTCTCGTGAGAATTTATATTAGTTTTCTGTATTTAGTTCACAATTCTGTTCATCTTGTGTATTATGTTATTTTGGTTTATTTCATTGGTTCCTTCACAGGTATGTTTGTGTGTTTGTGGACAGGACTTAGATTGGGATTCCCAAAATCCATGCAAAGCGGCATTCAAAAGTGAGTTTTGAAGAAGGCAGAAGGATCACATGGACTCGTGTGTAGATACATGACCTCGTGTAATTGAATTCACGACGGCAAACCAACCAAAAGCACTACACGACTTTATGTTATGATTACACGACTTCATATAGGGTGACACGACTTTGTGTGGACATTCAGAACTCATGTATTGAAGGTATGAAAGATGAGAAGACCTACACGAATTCATGTAGTGTTGCGGATTTCGATGCAGACTTTTATTTCTTTAGGATTTTATTTCCGGTTTAGCCAAAACTATAAATAAAACATTGTATTTTCATATTAGGGTTATCCGGATACTTTGTAAATTTCTCTTCTCACCTCCTAGAACTCGATTATAGCTTAAACAAAGAGATTTGCTACAACTTGACTCTGATTTTAGGAGATTTATCGATTAGATTCTGATAGACGAAGTCCGGTTAGCAGTATAGTAAGGGCTGTTCTAACTCTCTTTCTCCATTGTTAACTAGTTGTGAATTGCGATAGAGATTTGAATCGAATGTTCATTGTTTTCTTTTCACCTTTGATTGATAATAATTACAGTTAATGTTTGGATGTTTATTGTGATTGCAATCTTATTAAATTTTGTACTTCGAAAAGGTTTAATTTGATGTGTTCATATATGTTGGTCTCATCAGCTCTGACACCCTGGAAATCATAGGGAATCGACAAACCCACAAAGTTATAGACCCTTAATTTCTGAATCCTGGAGCTAGTACTACCGCGGAAAATGGAGAAATAGGCTAGGGACTCAAAAACCTAGGTTTGCGAGATTAATACTTTTGCATGCGTATCTGTGATCTGTTAATCTGTTCTTATTATTAATCAGAGTTTCACTCCATTACATTCTGAGGAAGTTCGGGAATCTGGATCACTGTAGTTAGGGTTAGTTTAGTTTAGGTTAATTAGTTATAAACTCAATTTCTATCGGCTCAAACAGCTAGCATACTGAGTAGATCGGTGCTTATGGTATAAATCCCATGGATTGATACCTGGAATGTACCAGATTATTACTTGACATCGATGGGGTACACTGGCCCTGAAAGAGACGATTTTAAGTGTATACTTGAGCGCCATCATGCACAATCACCTAAAAATTAAAATAAAATCAATTTTGGCTTTTCCAAATAAAAATGCTTTGTTTTAAAATGTTTTCAATTTTTCTAAAAGTCTTTTGAAAAAGGATGAGTAAATGCCTTGTCCAAACCCAATCTCTGGATCACGGTTTTGGATTTGAGACTTAGGATCTGAGAAATACCATGAATTAATTCTTGATACAGCTTAGAAGCAGGTGTGACTCTAAATACATGTGTTTTAAATTAAGGAATTTCTCCATGGAACCTTATCTCCCTTTTTAGATGAAAGGTATTCTAAAAAGAATATACCTTAATTGCTTAGGAATTGTTTTGTTTTCTAAATCATTTTCCAAACCCAATTTCATTTCTTTTTCATTAAAACTACTAAAGCCCGCATTCACATGCACGTTTCGTTTGGAAGATTCTTTCTCTGAAAACCTTAAGGTCACTTCTAAGGTGAGAAGGTGTTTTGGAAAGGATTATTTCACTCGCTTAGGAAATGTTTTCATCTTAAACACTTTTGTTTCTCCTCAAAGTAAAATGCTTACTTTTCCACAATTTTGTATTTTCAAAAGAAAGTTTCGATTTCAAAAATTATCATCCGCTCAGAGTTAGTCATTAGTTATTAGTATATGTATGCTTGAAATGGTGATGTATGTCTCAATAATTTGCCACACTGTAGGGGAAATCTAAGGTCGGAATCTAAATCGTGCATACTCATGAATGTAATGAGAAGACTTTGACATGATTGTATACCCTTTCCATGGGATAGATAGACAGATATAAAATATGATAATGAGATATATAGTAGGTATGCTAATTGACATTGATATATTCAATGCCCTTGGACACATAAGGGCAAAGGATATGACATATATAGTCATAAGATAACTGATGTTATGGAATGACATTGTGCAATATTATGTTATGATGATATGGAATCACAATATAATGGCATTTATGGTACTATGAATGACATAGCATTATGGATAACATGACACAGTATTATCAATGACATGGTACATAGATGATATGACATGATGGATGACATGGCAATAGGTTAGGAATGAATTCAACCTGAGAAAAATAATTGCACTATGGAATTGAAAAATAAAATTTCCAAGATCCGATCCTGGTGGTAAGGTTTCGTCGAATTTCATCCCAGAAGAAATTTTCTTTGTATAAAAATAAATAAGTAGATCTGAAGGCTTATAGATTCTGTCTCTTCTAGAGACTACTGTGAAAACAAAGTAGCATTTCCCTAAAACCAAATGCATAACCATTATAACTATAGAATCGTGCTAGCTAGGTTTTTATGGAAATCATGAACTGACTCTGAGAACTTAAAGTAAAATTGCACTAAATATTTCTCTACAAAATTCCTGTAGATTTTCTTTCTACCAAGCAAGAATGACATCCCACACCACATTCCTACAGGATTTTGGTGATTTATAGGAGTGTTTGTGGGGAGCTATAACTTCCCATATATACTCCTCAACTACCCAGTCTAACCGGTTCGATTCGACTGGCTTTCGATTATCCAGATTGGTCAAATTAGTCAATTTTCAACCGATCCAATTTTAGCACGTGGTTAAAATTAACCATCTAAAAAAGTCACCCTATAAGTCAATAATTAAATCCGAAAAAATATTATATTTTAATTCCCATTTTACCCCTAAAGTTAAAAGGTTAATTATTTTGACTATGGTTTAATTTAATTAAATGTCTAATTGCATATATTGAACTTTATATTAAAATTTAAATTAGCTTGATTCCCACAAACTTATTAAATTAAATTCAACCATAATAAATTAAATAAATTAAAATAACATAAGAATATTTAATTAATTATTTACTTTATATAACTCGATTAATTCAATTAATTAATTGATTATATTATGTAAACTTATTAATTAAATATTTCAATATAAGTTTTTCTGTTTTACAAATTGATATATCGGAAGCAAGTGGCGTATATGCAAGATCCTATGGGACTGACAATGTATTAGTAGTGGACTCTAGGCCCACAGATTACCACTGGGTTCTGGCAAGCTATGATAGCCCCTAATTAAGACAACAAAGCAGTATCTCTCGAAGAGAATCTGTCTCGGTAGCAGTTCTCTTATTTATCCCTTACCAACTGATATCCAGTGTGAAAAGCAACAAGTGTGGCTCTGTCATCCTGTTCTCTACTAATCATATTTCTTAATCTAGAATGGATTGTGAGAACGAATACGTGCCCAATATTTTTGGGTGTGGCCACACACTTACAGTCCCATTCCATCAAGTGGTCAATGATATGATCTCAATGGGTGCTGAGTGGTAATCCTGTCAAATCTTTATCATCATCAGCATGTTCACTGGCCCACCTAATCATACCTCTATTTGGCACCCTATTACAACCCATTAGGTGTATGTCAAAGTTTATGAGATCCCATAATATGTTATAATGATCTCAAGTCCAAGGATACAATGAGTCTGACTTGGGAAACATTTACGATGATGAAACCCTATAATGTTTCCTATGTGGATCGATCCAGTTCCATGTGAGGCCCATATGTACCTGTATTCTTAACTACCACACAGTTAATCAATGAACATGTTTATTGTTCTATTGATTCCCATGACCTAGAACAAACCTGAGATATATAGTTGTGAAATTAATCAATGGATACTCTATTTATCTAATAGAATAAGATAAAAAAAAAATAAATAGATTAGTTACCTTTATAATGTAACATGAATAGTGTATTTGTATAGTCAACTACAGAGGTACATAATAGATAAAGAGCTCATAGCTATGAACTAGGGCAGACCAACACAATATATGTCAGATGATATATGAATGATACGATAATATGGGTGACATGGCATAATGGATGACACAGCATTATATGAATGGCATGACATATAGGTGATATGGCATAATAGGTGACAAGGCGTAATAGATGACATGGTATATATGTGACACGATATAAAAGATGACATATTGTAACGGATGATATGGCATATAGGTAATAGGCATTATAACTGATATGGAATTATGGACAACATGGCATAATGGTTTATATGGCAATATAAATGACATGGTGTGAGTGTGCGAGCCTTTTCGAAGGGCTGTCGGAGAAGCACACTTTATTATTCATTTTAAAAAATGCATTTTCCAAATTTTTGTTTTCAAAAAACAATTTTCAAGTTTAAGATGGTGATCTCTTAAACAGCATTTTGTAGTCGCCATCCAGCTAATAGCTCATGCTGGGAATTTTTGTGGTCTTTTAAGTTATGCAGTTAGCCATTTGTGCAAGCCCAAACTACCTCTCTAGGGATGGGTTTGAAAAATGACTCTGAATTAATTTCCCTAAATGCTGATGATTCGATTTGAAGAAATTTAAATATTTATAAATTAAACACCATATTTTAAGTTGAAGCCGTTAATTAAAGTGAAAGCACATGCAAAGAAAGCAGTAAATAAATGCAAAAAAAAGAAAATAATTATACAACCCAAGATGTAAAAAATCCAAGCTAGGGGGTGCACAATTCAAATTAAAAAGGGGGAAACGAGATACAATTTACCTAAAATACCTAAATTATGAGAAAGCAGAAAATCCTATGCATACATCTAAACCTGTAAAAAATTAGGTCAGATAAAGCAAATAGAACTCAAACAAACTGACTCACATTTAATAAGTAGTGGAAAGATACGATAGCTCTGGGTCATGCATAATAGGGGCCCGTTCGTCCGACCTGATAAGTTAGAACAGACTAGTTTAGGTTGATCGGCAGACTCGGGCCAGACTCAAAATATCTTTTTTCCAAATTAATAGAGTGCTCGTTGATGTTAATTGAAAACATTCCCAATTTTAGTTATTTTAAAGCATTCAGAAAATTGGAAGTCGGTTTTTGGGAAAAATTGTAATTTCATAGAAAACACATATTTTTCTATTGTGTAGGGGTAACTAATGGCCCTAACCGACTTCATAGCTTGATTTTCTAATTCACACATTCATTTATATGGTGAAAATACAAAAAATAAAAATAAAAAATAGTCAAAAAGCCTAAGATAAAAATTTTACCGCATCGGCCTGTGTGTTAGCACGCAACATTTGATGTATGCTAGCATGTCGCAGATATCGTGCCAGCATACTGCTGGTAGCATGCTTGAACACTGCTGAAAGCTTATAGGCACACAGCTAGACCTCATATTCTAGTCATCATTTAACTCTAATAAAGAATCACTTGACTTGCTTTTGGCATTTGTGTGTTACATTTCATACGTTTTTTTATTTCTTATTTAATTTAATATTTTGTGTTTATTTTTGGTTCTTTTTATATCACTTTAGTTTTCTTTAGTCCAAGGTCGTTGAGACTATGGACTTATATAATTTGACTCGTTTGTGAGCTAAAGTGTGCAGGTATTTAGACCCGAGAAGATTAAGAGTGTAGGAATAGGATTGAAGTCTGATGAAGGTGTGAGGATGTGTGAAGATCTTTAGACCCATACTTAAGAGTGTTAGAGACTGATTCTGGAATTGCACATCATATCAAAGTTAAAGATCGATTTTCAAGCTTTCCAACAGATCTGAGATCATGAGATTTGGAGTTCGGAGGAGGAAGTTATGAAGGAAACAAGAAAAGTACATTACACGTCGTGCAGCTACACAACTCGGCGTGTGCTCCTTATGAAAAGAAGGAAAAATTGTGGCTAACAAAATGTAACGTGTCGACATTTTTCCATAACAGAGCGTGTTACTATGCAAAAGAAAGAAGTAGTGGTTAACAGAATGTAACATGTCGACGTATTACCATAACACAATGTGTTATCTTCGAATTAACACAGTGTGTAATCAGAACACACCGGCATGTTGCACATTGATTTTAAGGAACGTATTAGGTTTATGATAAGGTTGTTTTAGACCTTATACTTTAGGTATTGTTGAGCCTCTGATGATGTATTAGTTGACTCATTTATGTTATTTTCGTGTTGCATATCATGCATTTTTCTATTTTTGTGTGATTTTTGTGCTTGTTTTTATTTTAGTTATTATATATTATTTTTGTTTTTTTAGGTTCTAGGTCGTAATGGCCAAGGATTTGTGTTATTTAACTAGTTTCTTGAGCTTGAGAATGCAGGGGGTTTGAAACCCGAGATGATGAAGTTCGATGGTGAAGTGTGCTTACGAGTAGATCTTTGGAGTGACATTTGATAAAGATGGAAGTTGAATTTAGAGATAAGGACTAAAGGGAACTTAAAGTTCGTGATTCAACCTTTCCAAAGGATCTAGGATCACGTGATTCGGAGATCGAACGAGAAAGATACAAGAGAATTATATTTGTAAGGAAAAAGAGGCTAACTCGGCGTGTTACAACCATCAGCATGGCGAGTTGTATTGAAAGCAGGATGGCTCGAGAGACTTTGGTAGAACACGGTGTGTTTCCCCAAAACACGCTGTGTTACGATGCGATTGAAGAAAATTAAATTGGGCTGACTCAAACACAACGGTGAGTTGATGTAACTCGGTGTGTTTCCACTTAACAGAAGACTAAACACATTGTATTTCTACATAACTCGACGTGTTTCATGATTTTTAAGGTTACAGATTAATTTCTCTTTTATTTTATTTAGGATCCTATATATAGAGCTGGAGAAAGCTTTATTTGGATCTTTTATCTTTCAAACATTCAAAAACGCTAGCAGGGTTTTGATTTCTTTGTATTCGTGATTCGGAATTCAATCAATTGAAAGTTTTTACTTGGAATCTTCCCCTTTTGAGGAGAATTCTCTTCTAAGATCAAGTTTTCCAATAGAGGTTCATCTTTATGAATTATTTCACCCGGTAGAATGCACCGATTCAATAACGAGTTTGACCTAAGATTTTCTTTCTCATTCCTTTTATTTATTTTCGAGTTGTGATCCTATAGAAATAATTTTAGTAATTGAATTCATTATTTTCTTCAATCCTTATTGATTTGAACTTGCAATTGGTAATTAGGGTTTGTGTTTGTTATTTGATTAATTATTATGCATGTGATTTGATAGCCTCGTAAACTTGAATATAATTTTGATTCATATCTGCTACGTGATCCAGATTGACACCTGGAAAAACTGGAGGATTGACAACCCTGTGGAACTTAAGTGTACCTATTTTATGATTCATAGAACTAGGCAGGCCCTCTGGATAATCTTACCCTAGGCGCTTAACAGAGTAGGAGTAATTATCGATAACTTGCATTAATATTAATTGGGATTCTTGCATTGCCTTGATAAATTGATTGTTAGTTAGCTTAATAAGTTTCATTCCCATTATCATTCATAGGTCGGTAAAACATCAATAGACTTTCCCTAGAGTCTGTTTATAAAGTGTTTGTTTGATAATTGATCACATTAGGAGCAGCTTAACTTAGTTTAATTTTCAGAATGATTGTTATCTCCTATAACATGCTGAAACCCTAGATTAGACTGTGTGCAGAGGTATTTTCCATGTGGGATCGATACCTAGACTTTTAAGACCAGATTTATTACTTGATAATGATGAGGTACACTTGCCTCTGAGTTGAGTGATCAACGCATTTAATTAATATCTTAAATCTATATCACTGCTGACACATCACCTAGTTTTTGACGCCGTTGTTGGGAAATTTATTCTCTGTGCCATTCGAACCTAGGGTATACGACTGACTTAGGCATTGTATTTTGTGAATATTTTATTTTGTTTTGTTCATATTAATTTTCTGTTTTTATTTTCTATATTTGTTTGTGTTTTGAAATCTCCTTGTGTGTTGATATTTGATTAAAGTGCTCTTTGTTAGTGCATGCTTACACATTCCAATTATCCAGAATTGTGGCCATTTGATCCTGAAATTGAACGTACTAGTCACAGGTTGAGAAGGGAATTTCTTAACAGGATGGATGAAGCACAACTTGCAGCTGCAGAGGCGGAACAAAGGGCCAGAAATAGAGCTAAATTGGAGCAACTCTGCAGAGGGCGTGCTCAATGGGTTCAAAGGGAAGGTGGAGCCGGAGGTTATCGAACTATGAAAGAGTACATGGCCCCTCATAGGCCAAGGGAGCACAGTGGCATGGTCCTACCTCCTATCTCGTCAAATACATTTGAGATCAAGGCTAGCATGGTGCATTTGATCAATGCAAATAGACAG
>CAOJCO013901769.1:0-15768 GCA_948330635.1 Euphorbia biselegans | reverse complement strand
CCTATTGGTTCATCCTCGCATTCTGTTGCTTCGGTTTAAATTTCAGGTCTCAATATAAGCTAGATCTACGGAGTATTTATCCCTATAAAATTCATTTATGATGGGTCTCAACTAATTCCTTCATCATCTATGGTTCTCCATTGTTATTATCTTTTGGCACACAGAGACGACACTTCACCTACTCATTTGAAGAAGACCTTATTTTAACATACATATATAATTCTTATTTTATGCTTTTTTTTAATTTCAAGTGAGATTACCATGAACTTTGGTCACTAATGATTATGGGATATTATATAATTTTTTTTTTCAATGGGAGATTGTCTTGCACATATATATATGTATTCTTTATGAGTTGAGGGATGAGTGCTAGTTCCGCGTTGTTATTAATTATATGTAGTCCCTATATTTCACATGTATTGTTGGTTTTTTTGTACGCCTATGATAATATAAATTAGATTGGGACTGAAATATAATAACTAATAAGTTGTAGGTACCAAATGAGTAATTTGGTAATTTTCTATAAATAGAACGTGATTATACTTTTCTCTATAAATAGGATAATGCATTTCAGAAAACGTAATGGTAATGAAATGGAATCGTATTAAATTAAATGAGAGAAAACGTATACGTGAGAAACATGAAATCAACGAGAAAAGAATGAAAGTTCATTCTTTCATTCTTGAGATCTCTTTGTATGAAATCACCATCAATTCATCGGACGATTTTGCGGATCAAATCCGTACTAAGGTTACTAGGAAATGATCTGGAGCTGCGTTTATACAAATCTCGGGGAATCAGTTAGAAAGATTCTGAATCAGGTATTTCCACTATAATAACAAATAGTAAGTCATTTTTAATACATTTGATTATAATGTTACCTAATTTCAATATTGGTATCAGAGCTGAAAAGTTTAGAGATTGATATGTTTGATTCTCTATCCTTGTATATTCGCAATTGAAATGTGTTTCAGTTATTTTCGACATGGTTCGTATGTTGTTTTATGTTGTATCGATGTTGAAAATTCATTCAACATTATAAAAAGTAAATGTTTTGTTGGAATTTTGAAAATCTAAGAATACCACTGGAATCAGCATGAAAAACTGAATCGTGATACAAAATTTTACGGTCATCGGAGTTCCAAAAGGAAGAGAGTGGCCCCCACTCTCCTTCCTATGAGTGGTTCTACGATGATCACTTGTTATTGATAATGTACATAGCGCATTCTGATTAGACGGTTGAAAATCATGTGACCCATGGCCATCAGCGATTGGACAGATTCTGACGGTTGAAAAGTCAATCCATTCAAAAGACTAATGAGAGCTTGACACATATCAAGGCTTAAAGGTCAAGCCAATGAGATAGTGACTCGTGCCAAAAAAACTGCCACATAACAGTTATAAATAACTGTCTATCCAATCACAAAACGATACGTGTCAATGATAATCCTAGCTTTTGTGACACGTGGTGACATGTGGACTAACAAGAATGGGGCAAGTGTCAAATAAACTAAAAGGTAATAGTTTAACCAATCGAATGACGCTATGTGGCATAAGAACTGCCACTTAACTGTCAGCAATTGACACGCATATATCACATGGACCCAGTAAGAGTGTGACAGGTGTTAGGCTAACTATTGTATACCTGAATATGACACGTAGCGGTGACATGGTCCAATAAGTATATGACATGTGGTGCCATGTGGATATATGAAACATCGACACGTGTTATATTACCATAAAAACTTAATATACCATCCATTTATAAATGGACACATATCCCTTACAGCTGCCACATTGTCACATTCTTGACGCATGGGCTAATGAAATATGATATATGTCGCCCATTGTTCGTCAACTACGTCACTATGACATGTCAGCATTTCCACATCATCATCCACACAAGAACCGACCAATCATATGATGACACATATCACTACATCACCCGAACAACACTAATTATACATTGTGCCATATTTTAAGCCAGTCTACATCTTGTCTCCTGTGCATGGCTATACGTGTAGCATGTGGCTTCGTGTGTACCGCCTCTCCAGGGGTGTATATAGGTGTGTGTGGCCTCCTAAGGCAACTAAAAGTTTCTAAATTTTTTCCTGGATTAAAAAATATATTTTCTTGTATTTTTGGTATATTTTGGAAAATTTTTATAATTCAGTAATTTTTTATTATTTAATTAAACCAAAATTAATTACTCCTTCCATTTTCTAACATAGGTCATTTTATAATTTTCATCAAAACCAATAAAATATTAATTAGACCATAATAATAACTAGTATACTCTTATACCTCTCTCCTAATATTTTCCATGCAAACTCTATTAAATATTGACTCTCTCTCTTACTTTAAATAAGGGTAAACATGGAAAAATAATACAAAAGTTGTATTGATAACATAAAACGATATATAAAAAAGAACAATATAAAAACTCTAAAATGACCTATATTCAAAAACGGAGGGAGTATATTTATTATGTATAAATGCCAAAAAAAATTTGTTCTAGTTTTTATAATATTATTTATTTTGTATAAGTAATGTTTTGTGCATGAAATACCCTTCATTATATTTATTGTGTTTTGATATACTGATTATTCTTGAATTAAGGCTTACTTTTATAATTTCTATATATGTTCTAGAAATGACATTCTTCGTGAAAAAGCTAGTAGAAATCCAATCTCAAGAGGAGGTAGAAATGATACAAATAAACTAGGAATTGAGCTTTTCTACAAACGATATCGGAATTGAGCTTTTCTACAAAAGATATCCTCCAATATAAGAGAGGGATTTTTGTGAGTGTTGAAACGGTTCAAGTCTTAGAACTATGAACTCGAGAACTCATATGAAAAGGTGGTTTTTTTTCAAGAGGCACAGTCCAATTTAAGGTGTTGATGTTTGAAAAAAAATATTTGGTGAAAAGTATTTTGATAAGTACTGGTATGGGAATGATATGGAATTTGATAAGGTCACGGATTCTATGGAGGATTTCAAGGTTGAAAGAGAATATGTGTATCAGTCCAAAGTGTTTGTACTGAATATGGCTGTGTCAGGAGCTAAGATGGCTCTCCATCCAAAGGACCATATTAGTTAGAAGTAACAAGTTACTCCAATGTCCTTATCTTGACATTATTGAAGGGGGTATTGAGATTGTGGATTTGGACACTGAGGACATCAGTGATGAGATAGTTCTTTTGACACTAGTGTATTACCACTCAGAGGAGTCTTGGATAGGATCTTAGGATATTTCTGGTTATGATGGTGTAGTGGTGTTTTAAATTTTATTTTATGTCAATTTAAGTATTATTATTTTTTAAGGAATTTACAATAGAAGTCATGAATATTTATGTGTTAAGCATAATGTTTTATAGTAAGATGTTTATGTGTTAAGCATAATGCTTAATATTTCCATGTTTATAAGTTAAGCATAATGCTTTCTTGTTGTATGTTTATGTGTTAAGCATAAATTTTTATAGTTATTGGTTAACTAGACTCAAAGCATATATTTATTATCAAAAATTCAAAATTGAAATAGTATTTGTATTAGGCTAAGTAAATGGTGCCTCTATGCATTACACATAGTGTCCGATTTTACATGAACCAAATATTAGCTTTAGTTTTGAATGGTCTTGTAGTAAACATGGTGTATTGCTTACTTATGTCTTTATAATTTATTACGTCTACTACAAAATCAATCATAGATGAATTGAATAACAACCTCCTACTGAATGGTGGCAATTATGATACTTGGACAATGAGAATCCAATACATAATTGAAGAGTAGGAGGCTCTGGATAATATTAAGAGGATTGTGGATCCTTCGAAAGAGGGGAATACTATTTAAGCGAAGAAGAACCTTGAGTCTTTTCTTTCTCAAGCTAAAAAAAGGAGGAATTTTACTTCTTGTATTATCATGGTAAGTGCTATGGATGATAATAGTCATTCCTTTAAAGTTAATTCTTGTGTAGATAATGTTAACTTATCAAAATTTTGACATGGCTTAGCCACATTTGCCAACATTATATAGTATGATTGGCTAAAGCAGTTATGTTGGATGAGTTAACCAAATTTGATCTTCCAAATTATGAGAAATGCTTAAAAGGAAAAATGATAAGAAAACCATTTGTTAAAGCCACATGTGCTGGCCAACCTTTTAAATTGATTCATTCTGATATATGTAGACCAATAAATATTTAGGGTAAGGCATGGTGCATATTATTTCATCACATTTATAGACGACTATTTAAGATATTTATCTATTTGATTACATATAAATCAAAGCATTAGAATATCTCAAACGATTTATGGTTCCAGCTAAAAATCAGCTGGATATGACAATTAAAGCTTTAAGAACCAGTCGAAAAAAGAGTACCTCTCGAAAGAATTTAACATGGTGTGATGAAAAATGTATTGAACATCTGTTGTCCAAGCCTAGACTCCACAACAAAAATGGAGTGGCGGAAAGAAGAAACTGAACCCTCTTAGATAAGGTAAGGTCTATGATAGCTGAAGTTAACTTGTCTATCTTCTTTTTAGGGAGATGCTTTTTTTTCTGCCACATACGTACTCAATAGAATACCTTCTAAGTCCGTTAAAACCACACCTTATGAATTGTAGACGAGATTCAATCCTGTTTTGAACCATTTACGACCATAGGGATGTGCTACTTATGTTCATGAAACTTCTAGCAAGCATGATAAGCATAACCCTCTAGGTAAGAAATCTTTATTAGATAGCATTATCTCTCTAAAGGATATGTTCTAGTGTGAGAAAGAGAAAATGGTCAAATAACATAATCTGAGTCACGAGATGTCACATTCTTAGAGAATGAATTTCCTAAGCTAGGAGAAGTGGACAAAGAATTTGTTTTCTTTTGAAACTCAAAAATCTAAAATTTCAGGATCACTCAATTTGAGTGGGAGGAATGAATTTAAAGATACAAGGGAAAGTGAATAGAATGTCGCTATTTAAACTTCACAAATGGATTTGAGTAATCCTGGTTTTAATAATCGTGACCTTAAGATGAGTGGGAGTCCTATTCAAAATTCATCTTTGAATATGGATATTAATCTCAGTGAGAATTGTCCTAACATGGATATTGATCCCAGTGGTAGTGATCCTAATAGAAGTTTTGTCCAAAATCTTGATGAATACATGAGAGTTATTTATCAAGAGGTAGCACTTCTTAGATGATCTAATAGAGAAAACGTTCCATGATGCCATCATTTGATTGATAACGAAGATCACTCAGTGTAGCTTAAATAAAAAACGTTCCTACTAAAATTAAAGAATTGTTAAAATCTCTAGCAAAGGAAGAATGGATAAAAGCAATAAAAAGGGAAATCGAGTTGATAAAGGTCAACAAAGTTTGGGAACTAGTTGATATGCCAAAGGCCATAAAGACAAAGGCAATAAGTGGGTGATAAGTGAAAAATATACATGTAAATGAGGGTATAAAAGAGTAGGAAAATGCCACAATTCAATCTCATTTTGCTATCGTTTATTCCGTTTTGCACAGCATGCAAGTACCCTGTGCAGAATTGCTGGAATTTACAAAAAGAAGAAAAAACGTGGCAAAGCTAACTGGGATGAAATAGGATGAGCTGGATGAGCTGAAAGTGATGGAGAGCTGAAGAAAATAAAGGAATATGTTGTCTGGAGGAAAGAACCACATTGTAATAGGGTAGAATTGGTTACATTAGCATTTTGAAGGGTGATTTAGTCTTTTGGAACAAACAATCAAACTTGGTTGTTATAGATTGTCCCCCATTACTTTTTACAGTACCTGTTTGTGCTAATTTAGAGGGAGGAGAAAGGCATCTTTTGGAAGCCATCACTCTCCTTAGGAACGAAGTTTTCTTAGTTTTAGTTTTTCTTCTTCTTTTTTCCTTTCCTTTGGACGTTTTTTTTCTTTTCTTGCACTTTTATTTTACTGTATTTCTTTTCTTTGCTATTTGGATGAACTTTGATGGTATTTTTTCTTTTGCTTCTATCCTTTTTCTTTTAGTATGTTAACCTTTTAAGGTTTTATCTATGTTCTTCTTTCCCTTAATTCTTTACAATTTCTCCACTTTTCTTTCCTCTATTTTTCTGCAATTTTCTTTACTGATTTAATGAACATTTCTTCTACTGTTGCTTTTCTATTTCTTTTCCAGTAAAGTTATTTTTAGGTTTATAGCTTTCTCTTTCACCTCTTCTTTCTCCTTCCCTTTTATAGTTTTCTGTATTTTCGTCCACCCATTTCTACATTTAACTTGCTGTCTTTGATTTTCCATGGAGGTGCTGCTGGTGACTTTGACGATGAGTGAGTAAGCCTTCAGCACAAGGTGTGCAACATGCCAAGGTAACTAATTCTGAACTAGTGTTTTTCTGTGAACAGCCTGTGTATTCCATAGGTCAATATTAAAATGTGGTTGTTAATGTATAAGAGTCTTGATCAAACTCTTTTTATAGCTTAAATATGACTTTGAGAAAAGCGTGTTTGGGTAGTTTCACATTTTAATGCATTTTTGACATAGAATAGAGATATTTATATTGAAAATGTCGATTTAGGCCGAACACGAGAGCGGGGTTCTAGGATCTTTAAAGGCTTATATATGATTATGCTTAAGTTGATGATACATAGAGATATGGTTGTTAGCTTAAGTGTAATAGGGTTTGTGATATAGAGATGTACATAGACCCATTACTTATTATAGAGTCAGATCTGCTCTTTCTCAAGTGATTACTCACTGTTTTACGGAAATCAGTAGTTATTTGTTGGAAACCTAGCTAAATGATGTTTCACCCTGTGCCCATTCATCCTGATATCAAAAACACCCTGTGCTCAAGTCTGTTTTATTGTTGTTTTGTTATATGTTCTTTAACTTGTTAGAAATTATTTATGTTGCATTTTTATTGTTTAATTCAGTTGTAGGAATTTATAATCATCAATTTTTACCAAGGAAAAATCCGTCAAACCCTTTTTAGCGTAAAATTAGAGTTTTTAAAGCTGCCCCGCCAATCCTTATGGAGACGATACTCTACTCACTTACTATATTACTTGTCGACTAGTGCACTTGCTAGCAGTAGTAATAGTACTAGATAATTACACAATAAGTTTTTGGCACCGTTGTCGGGGATTGATGTGTTTAGACAGTGTTTAAACTTTATTTTATCTTGAGGGTTTGATTTGTTTGTTAACCTGTGCAGACTCTAGGTATTTTAGCTGTGGCAGTGTATGTGTAAAGCAGAACCTCCAGAATTTCTAGAAAATCCAGAAATTGAAAGAGCCAGTAGACAGAGAAGTGGAGCAGCTAGAAGAGCTAGAAAGAGTCAAAGGGAACGAACTCTGGCGGACGAAGTGAGATTAGCACAGGCTGCTGGACTAAACAACCACCCTGTGCCATCAGCAAATTTAAATCCAGTAGCAGCTTTAATTCCACCAATATCAGATCTAGTTCTAGCAGCAGTACCAGTAAACAATATGTAGGGAGCACAGCCTAGAACGTGGATAGAACCCTGTGCATAGCCGGCAAATGGGATACATACCTCTTGTATTGTGCTACTGGATGAGGGAGAGAACATTTTCGAAGTGAAAGCCTCCATGACACACATGCTTCAAGCGGCGGTTCAGTTCAGTGGGTTGGCATATGAGGATCCTCATTGCCATATTCAAGATTTTGTCAACTTATGCAACACTTTCAGAACCAATTAGGGGATTTCAGATGAGATTATCAGGCTAAAGCTCTTTCCCTTCACATTGAGGGATTGTGCCAAGGCTTGGTTCAAGAATCTTCACCCGGGTTTAATTACATCATGGGAGGAGACTGAGACCGTCTTCCTAACCAAGTACTGTCCTCCTCAAAAGTTGTTCAATTTGAGAAATGAAATGTCACAATTCCGACAAGGTAAGCATGAAACACTTTTAGAAGCTTGGGAAAGTTTCAAAGATTCATTGTGAAAAGTGCCCAACCGTGGAATACCGAAGTGGATGCAAGTGCAAATCTTCTATCATGGGTTGAGAAATGCTATGAAAATTCAAATTGAAGTCGTAGCCAATGGTGAGCCGGACATTATGGGAGCCGATGTAATGTATAAGTTGATCGAGAAATTGGTTGCCCAAAGTTACAAATGGCATGCAAGAGAAGAAGAGTATAAGGGTAGGAGCAATGAAGTGGTCACTCAACTTGCCGCCCAAGTAGCTGAACTTACCAAGAAAATTAAATCAATGGGTAGTGGAGGTAGTAGTAACAATAGTGGGCATTATGGTATGCACAGCCTGCAGGTAGCTTGTGCATTCTATAGAGGAGATCACCGTAACATTGATTGCCAAGGTGGAGGTCCAATGTTCAATGCAACTCAAGAGCATTGTGATTAAGTGGGAGGAAATCAACAAAGGCCTCACGGGAACCCATATTTTAATACTTACGATCCAGGTTGGAGGAATCACCGAATTTCTCTTGGGGTCCACCACAATCAAAGCAAGTTCAGCCCCTACATATTCAGCCTCCTCAACATTATGTACAGCCCACTAGGCAGCGGTTTGCACATCCTGTGTAGCCACCCTTTGCACAGCAATAGCCACAATTCCAACCTCAATATGGGCAATCTTCATAGCAAAGAAAGGAAGAGAAGAAGCCATCCATGGAGGAAATGATGATGGAATTCATGAAGCAAACACAATCCTCCATCAAGAACTTGGAAACTCAAATGCACCATTTATCAAATGCGGTGATGCCAAAGAACAAAGGTGTATTACCAAGCAAATTGGAAGCTAATCCAAGGGAGCATGTGAATGCCATAATCCTCAGAAGTGGTAAGGAATTACCGGAGGTGAAAAAGTAAAAAATATGAGAAAGCTGGAGGTGCACAGTCTGAAAAAGCAGAGGCAAACCCTGTGCAGAAAACAGAACATTATGCCCAGCAGACACAAGCTATGCAAAAAGAGACAGAACCTGCTACAGCAAAAGCAGAAATACCAGTGTACTAACCAAGGGTGCCTTATCCAGAGAGGTTGAAGCAAAGTCCAGTGGAAAAGCAATTTTCAAAGTTCTTGGAGGTTTTCAAGCGGTTGCATATCAATATCCCATTTACAGAGGCATTAGCTCAAATGCTAATGTATGCCAAATTCCTCAAAGACTTGCTCACCAACAAAAAGAAGCTGGAAGATGTTCTAACTATACAACTGAATGAAGATTGTTCAACAATTCTCCAAAGCAAACATCTACTACCTCAGAAATTGAAAGATCCAGGGAGTTTCTCTATACCCTGTAATATAGGCCCTTTGCAAATTGAAAATGCTTTGTGTGATTTAGGAGCTGGTATTAATGTAATGTCATATGCTATTCATAAGAAGCTGAACTTAGGGGAACCACAGCCTACTAGGATGACTATTCAGTTAGCTAACAAATCTATTAGGTATCCTAGGGGGATTGTGGAAGACGTACTGGTTAAAGTAGACAAATTCATTCTGCCTGTTGATTTCATCATTATGGATATAGATAAGGACTTGTATATCCCTATTATTTTAGGAAGGCCGTTCTTAGTTACGGGCAAGGCCTTAATTGATGTGCATGCTAGTCAATTAATTTTAAGGATAAATGATGAACAAGTTGTTTTCAAAATGAATGGAGTTGTCAAACATCCTCCATCTACTGATGAACCTTGTTATTTCTTGGAAGCATTCACTGAGAGTCCATTTTTGCAAGAGTTTAATGCTGATGTATCACTTGACCAAAACAAGGAGAATGGAAAAGTGCAGATGCTTGACAGTTTTGTTGGTAGAGAGCGACAGCAGACCACACAGGTTGTGCAGAGGAAAGTCAGAATTGTATGAACTTGGGACACAAGCTGTGTGCTGTGGTTCCAGTTGAGGAATTACACCTACGGGAACCACCTTGAAAGAAAATGATTTTGAATATATGTTGTGCTAATAGAGCACAACATGAATTAGTAGTAGAACCTATATAAAAATAAACTTTCGTGTTTTTGTTCTTCTTTTAAGTTGTTTTTCTTTTCATGTTTTAATCTTGTTGCAGATAGCATTTTCTAACCAAGAGAGACTGAACTAACATTGAAGAATGTTGAACAATTGGTGGCTCAGTTTTGAGAAAAGAAGCTCAGATCAAGCTGAAAGAACATAGAGCTAGAAACTGAGATCACTGAGTAATGAACTGAATTCTCTCTTTTTAATTATTTTTTGTGGATAAATAGCTACAGCCCTGGTATGCCTTTCTGAAGCTCTTTTAATTTTATGTTTGTTGCTAAGTTTTAAACTTTTACTATCATAATGATAATGCAATAAACATTGAGGAAAATGTTTCAAATAGAGTTGGAGGTAGGGTAAAACGTTAAAATTCGAGAACCTCAACTTATAAATTGCTTGTACTCGTGATGTGATGTTGATCTATATATACTAATGTTGGTTAAACTGTGATTAGGGAAACTGAAATTATTTAAGGTAATGTCATGCAAATCTGAACCTATGCACAGCCTGTGCACACTCAGCAACCTAAAAATTGCCAAAAATTTTTTAGATTGTGCTTTAGTTTTGTATATTACCTGCATCTCATGAACATTTTTCTTGATGAACTGAATGTTTAGCTTGAATTATTGTGTTGTTTAGGAAGTAAGGAAGAACTCTCTCTAAGGAAGTCTCAATAAGTTGGTAGGGTAGGCCAATTATGAATAAATAAGTGCTATGCACATTTAAATGCTAATTACAATTTAAAACCTAATTTGTTGGTTCCTAAATCTACTCCAATGTCTCCATAATCAATAAGTGCTACGCACATTTAATAAAGGAGATAAGAGTACCCAAAGCACTTTGATCATGTGAAGTGTTGAGTAACCGACGGCGCATCACAAATGAGCGATAATCACGTAAAAAGGCACTTGACATTTTCATAGAAACAGAGAAACCAACCCAAAAATCCAAAACTAATTATTTTAAATTAAATAAAATAAATTTTGATCATAAGTAACCGGTTCTTACCTACTTTTGAGATAATCGATAAAAGTGGTTCTCTTACTTATTGACAATGCATGGTTCAAATAGATATTTGTTTATTCAAGAAAATGATTCATGAAAATTACTTTTGGTATATATGTTTGATGGAAAATGTTGTTTTTGTTTTGAGAAAATGGGTGTTGATGTGCTTACCTGTGTTCATGTGTAGAGATAGTTCTTAGGAGTGGATGTTTTCCTAGTTAAAGGGTGATTTCAAAACATTAGACTTTTGCTTGAGGACAAGCAAAGTTTGAGTTGGAGGTAGTTTGATAAGTGAAAAATATACATGTAAATGAGGGTATATAAGAGTAGGAAAATACCACAATTCAATCTTATTTTGCTATTGTTTATTCTGTTTTGCACAGCATGGAGGTACCCTGTCCAAAATTGCTGGAATTTACAAAAAGAAGGAAAAACGTGGCAGAGCTGACTGGAATGAAATGGAATGAGCTGGAATGAGCTGAAAGTGATAGAGAGCTAAAGAAAATAAAGGAATATGCTGTCTGGAGGAAATGACAACACTGTAATAGGGTAGAATTGGTTACATTAGCTTTTTGAAGGGTGATTTAGTCTTTTGGAACAAATAAACAAACTTGGTTGTTATGGGTTGTCCCCCCATTACTTTTTACAGTACCTGTTTGTGCTGATTTAGAGGGAGGAGAAAGGCATCTTTTGGCAGCCATCACTCTCCTTAGGAACGAAGTTTTCTTAGTTTTTAGTTTTAGTTTTTAGTTTTTCTTCTTCTCTTTTCCTTTCCTTTGGACTTTTTTTTTCTTTTCCTGCACTTTTATTTTACTGTATTTCTTTTCTTTGCTGTTTGGATGAACTTCGATGGTATTTTTTCTTTTGCTTCTATCCTTTTTCATTTAGTATGTTAAGGTTTTATCTATGTTCTTCTTTCCCTTTCTTCTTTACAATTTCTCCACTTTTCTTTCCTCTGTTTTTCTGTAATTTTCTTTACTGATTTAATGAACATTTCTTCTACTGTTGCTTTTCTTTTTCTTTTCCAGTAAAGTTATTTTTAGGTTTATAGCTTTCTCTTTCACCTTCGTCTTTCTCCTTCCCTTTTACAGTTTTTTGCATTTTCTTCCACCCATTTCTACATTCACCTTGTTGTCTTCAATTTTCCATAGAGGTGCTATCAGATTCTGACCAAGCTACACCGCCGATGACTTTGACGATAAGTGAGTAAGCCTTCAGTACATGGTGTGCAGCATGTCAGGGTAACTGATTCTTAACTATTGTTTTTCTGTGAACAGCCTGTGTAGTCCAGGGGTCAATATTAAAATGTGGTTGTTAATGTATAAGAGTCTTGATCAAACTCTTTTTATAGCTCAAATATGACTTTGAGAAAAGCGTGTTTGGGTAGTTTTGCATTTTAATGCATTTTTGACTTAGAATAGAGATATTTATATTGAAAATGTCGAGCTAGGCCGAACACGAGAGTGGGGGTCTAGGATCTTTAAGGGCTTATGACTATGCTTAAGTTGATGATACATAGAGATATGGTTGTTAGCTTAAGTGTAATAGGGTTTGTGATATAGAGATGTATATAGACCCATTACTTGTTATAGAGTCATATCCGCTCTTTCCCGTGTGATTACTCAGTGTTTTACGGAAATCAGTAGTTATTTGTTAGAAACCTAGCTGAATGTTATTTTACCTTGTGTCCATTCATCTTGATATCAAAAAAACCCTGTGTTCAAGTCTGTTTTATTGTTGCTTTGTTATATGTTCTTTAATTTGTTAGAAATTATTTCTATTGCATTTTTACTGTTTAATTCAGTTGTAGGAATTTATAATCAATTTTTACTAAGGAAAAATCCATTAAACCCTTTTTAGCGTAAAATTAGAGTTTTTAAAGCTGCCACGCCAATCCCTGTGGAGACGATACTCTACTCACTTACTATATTACTTGTCGACTAGTGCACTACTAGCAGTAGTAATAGTACTAGATAATTACACAACAGTGGTAGATTAAGTGATCAGTAGATGGTAAGCCTATTAAGACCAAAAGTCGACTGGTTGCGAGGAGGTTCACACAATAGGAAGGAATTGACTACCAATAGACTTTTTTTCACCTGTTGTCCGTTTCACATCGATAAGAATAGTAGTTGATTTTGTAGCATGTATGGACCTTGAATTACATCAAATGGATGTAAAGAATATATTTTTGAATGGTGAATTGAACAAAGAAAACTACATGGTTCAACCTAAGGGTTTTATTGTTCATGGTCAAGAACAAAAATTTTATAAATTGAAGAGATCAATTTATAGGCTTAAACAGTCTTCAAGGCAATGGTACTTTCATTTCTATAAAATTATTTTTAATGCAATTCAATTCGATTAATACAGACTCATATGTCTACATCAAACTTGAAAAATGGAGGAAAGTTTGTCATTCTAACATTATACATTGACTATATTCTGTTAGCCAGACATTTTCATTACTCAATAAAGTAAAGACTTGATTGTCTTATAACTTTGAGATGAATGATCTAAGAGAAGCCAACTATGTACTTTGGGTTAGAATCTCAAGGGATCAATCTAAGAGATTATTGACTCTTTCGCAAGAGACATATATCAAAAAGATCTTAGACAGATTTAGCTTGGCTAACTGTAATCCTGATCTGACCCCTATTGCAAAAGGTACACAACTAAATGCAAGTTTGTGTCCCACGACTCTAAAAAAGACTAAAAGATGGAAAGAATTCCTTATAGGTGTGCAATTGATAGCTTGATGCAGGCTATGATTTGTACACGACCCGATATAAGTTTACAGTGGGTCTCGTAAGTCAATATCAGTCAAATCCAGGATTGATTGGTATCCATAAAGAGAATATTTAGATATTTGAAGGGGACTTCAAATTATTCCCTTTTTCATCATGAAAAAAATCTGCAATTATAGGGATACATATATATTGATCAAGGAACTGATAAAGATAGTAGAAAGTCCACATCTGAGTACATTTTCACTCTAGAAAATGGTGTTATTTTCTGGTGTGGCGAGAAGCAAACTTGTATGGCATTATTGACTATGGAGTCGGAGAACGTAGGTGCAGCAGGTGTGGTACAAGAAACGGTTTGGTTAAAATGCTTCATAGATCTATTGCCCAAAGTAAAATGTACTACTATCTATTCTGATAGCAATGCATCGACAACTTATTCCATGAACCCTTATTACCATGAGAATAACAAGAATATCAATATCAAATATCATTTTGTTAATGATAAAGTAGCATTGGGTAAAATAAGTTATAGTATATGTTTGAATGAGTGAAATGATTGTAGCTTCTCTAACAAAGCTAAGAGCTCCAAATGTCTTTAGTAAGCGTATTGTGGAATTTGGCATTCGTCCCTTGAAAAAATATTTATTTTTTAACTGTTATAATAAATGTGGTGAAATTGTATTTGAATAGAATGTGGGCTATTTGTGTTCAAATTTTATTACTATTTAAAGCGATAGATGTAGAGCTATTAAATATAGTTTAGTATATTGGTGAAAAGCATCTACTCATATGGATGAATCATTTACTATGAATTGGGTGTTTATGGGTAAAAGTAAAAATGGAGATGTAAGAGACTTCATATATAGGGATGATCGTTGGGTGGGACAGGGACATAGAATGCTAAACCATCCCTATCCTGACCACTAGCGGGGAATCAACATCCCTATCCCCGTAAGGGTAGCGGGGAAAAAATTCGCTCCATCCCCATCCCCACCAGATTTCCCGTCCCCGCAGATATCTCCATTCCCTTTTGAATATATTTTAAAATTAATTTTATAACAAATAAAATAACGAGATTATTTAAAACTGAGGGATCTTCATTCCCTTAGTTTCTTACCGTGTATTGCTTCTACTTTTCCTTTAAAAAAAGATATCTAATAATAATTAATAATATAAATTATTATAATATATATTAATGTATTAAAATATAATTCTCCACGGGGATACCACTAGAATTCCCAATGGAACTGGGCGGGGACCCCCTAAACCACTTCGTTCCCCATCCCCTCTGGTGGGAAACAATTCCCCCCATTCCTATCTTCATTTCCCACGAATTTGGGGATTCCCCATCCCCATCGAGAAATGGGGAATCCTCGCCCCATGCTCATCCCTATTCATATATGATATGTGAAATACTATTATTTCATTTATGCCGAAAGCTGTTCTGAAAAAGACTTAATTATGGACTAGAAGCATGAATGTATGAGTTACGTTTAGATGCTGAATATTTTTTCTCATAGTGTTTATAAAACATACATCCTAAGTGGATCAAATATTTTTTGTAATATGTGTAAATACGACCATGGGATGGAAAGAAGGAAATTGATCTCAACTTTTCTAATGTGAGACCCAAATGAAACTAATTAAAAGTTTCAAATTTTCCCTTAGTGACTCTTGTAAATATAAAAAAAGGGTATATCCACTTGATTATTTTAATTGGAACTCCAATAAGCTAGGTTATCAATGCACTAGCAATATGGACCTTTTGGATAAACATTGGATGTATCGTGGAATGTTATTTAGAGAGAGAAAGTACATTTTCAGTAACATATCGCTTGTTAATCATACCAAAATAAAGCTCGGTACTCTTTTCTTCGTGAAAAGATATGTAGTGTGTATGAAAGTTTTCATGACATCAAAAGTGAGTCGAAAACCAATGAATATGGAAAATGGACTAGAGGCATGAATGTATGAGTTACGTTTAGATGCTGAATATTTTTTCTCATAGTGTTTATAAAGCATACATCTTAAGTGGATCAA
>CAOJCO013732500.1:0-40708 GCA_948330635.1 Euphorbia biselegans | reverse complement strand
AGGCGAGATGAGTCCAGTTACAGGTAAGCTCGTGAATGCCTTATTAGAGTTAGAGGTAACACCTCTTGAAAGTGAGTGAAGTTAGCTGAGGGGAATGCTCTAAGTAACCAGTCCTGCCAGTCGAAAAAAAAAAAGTGGCTTCTTCCATTAGCATCACCATCATGTAAGCAATTCCATTGACAAGTCCCATAGGTGGATCAAGTCAATGTATTCTTGCTTCTTTCTTTTAGCCCTTGCCCAGAATCAGTTCTTCTTTTTCTGTCCGGATCCACAATGCTATCTCAAAGCAAAAGTCTCAATTGCTATGCTTTGAACACATGCAAGTCGAACGAAGTACTTTTCTTGGGGTCGGTATGCTCTCAATTCGCTTTGCCCCGCTACAAGCTTTCCTCACTCTTTGCTTTCTAGCTTTCTTGGATAAGTCTTCCTAAGCATACTTACTGCTTGACTAGCTGGCGACTAAAAGAGGCTGAATCTTAAACAGGACATTTCGTTCTACAAGCCTGATAGGGCAGCATTCCAGCCAAGTTAATCGACTCGCGGGACCCCCTATTCTTTTGCATTGATTTGGGCAGAGGACTTCCCGTCTCTCTCATATGCCCACCACACCCCTCGTACTATCCCCATCGTTCTTTCAAAACTTCGGCATGAGGTGCTTATTAAGGTCCTTTGGTCTCTGTCCATTTATCCAATGAAAATCAATCCCTAAACCGAAGTGCTTATGCCGATGGATAGCTAAGCTCCGTTCCAATCCCACCCCGCGGAAGGTGGGCTTCTTCACTCCACTTACCAAGGTAAATCCCGGAACACAGAACTTGGCTTGTTCATAGCCGAGTTCACACGAACGAAGAGGATCAAGATCTTTCCTTACCGGGCTGTGAATTTTTGAGAAACTGAAAGAAATTTCACCGGAAAGGCGGTTCAATCAAGCTAAAGCACTTGGGACACAAGCTATATTCTTTATACCTATAATGAAAGGAGAACTTTAGGGTCATATTGATGTCTATCGCTAACTTTCAGAAATATTCACATCTTTGTCTTCCTCTGAATCAGCCCCGGAAAGCCCCTTACCGAAGAAAGCGTAATTTAATGCATTTGTCATGAGTAGCACGCGCCCTATACAAAGATTAGGTACGCCTTTGCTTACGGAGATGCCGTAGACTGAACACTTTCCAATACCACTAGAGATGAATAAAGAAAAATACGTTTCTCCATCAGTTGAAAGCTCTCCCTTAGCTTAGCAAGGCTTAGCACAAAAAGAAAGTGAAAATCTCAGTTCTGCTAGGGCCGGTTAAGCCGCATTTAGAGTACCATGGTGGATTCAAAGTTCTTGTTCCCAAAACAAAAAATTATTTAGAATAAAGACGGGATCGTAGGACAAATGAACAGAAGGATCAGCTCTCTTCGCCCATAAAAAAAGGGAGGAGAAAGAATTCCTTTTGGGGATCTGCGTGCTCCTCATATACGTAGGTTGGATTGACCTTTCTATACGGCTCAAAAGAGCTCTTTCTCTTAACCCGGCTAGTCGCATCAAAAAAACTTTATACAATACAGGTACTGAAATCGGCCTTATCGAACCGCTGGAAAAGATATAATATGGGTGGTCGATGCAAAAAGGCAAAGAGCAGATTTTCCAATCATAGAATCGGTGGTTTAGTGGCTCGGGTCAAAAGCCCGCTAATTAGCCCCAATCGGGGATCTTAAAAAGGGATCGCTGGTAATGTTACACTAAATCTTCCCAAACCAGAAGTAATTAAATGAAGCTTTCTCTCTCTTTTGGTTTCTAGTCTTTGAAAGTCATTTAGAAAGATCCGCTGTTGAGGATATCTTCGTTAACCTTAACGGTTGATCTCCCTGTGGTCGCCTTTTCTCGTGGAAAGTCTTTCACTCGTTTGTTGCGCTTGGTCCTTTGTTTGCTTCCGTAGATAAGATCACTGCTGCATTTAGGAGTGATCCTTCCCTCTTTCAACAAGCCGATGGTGATCTCACTTCCGAAAAGGATAAAGGAAGTGGGTGAGTCGAATAATCAGCGCGGGAATCGTCCCTTATCTGTGAAGGTTTTTCAACTTGCGGAAAGAATCACCTACCCATGGTAAGGCTCATGCTTACCACACACGCATTGGAAAACACATTCCATTCCTAGTTATTCCAAAAAAAAGAATAGCCGGAGTGGGGCATGATCGCTATGGGGAAGGACTTTAAAGACGTGATAAAGATATAAATAGAATAGAAAGAAGGAAAAGCAATTGCTGAGGCTTTTGGGTGTAATCCCCAAGGTGGAAGACTGGCCCTCACCAGCTGTGGACTACTTGCCTGCTTGAAAGAGAATTCCCCTACCCTCACTCTTTTCCATCATAAAAAGCAATTTTTCCCTTGCTTGGCAGCAGTGGGCTTGGTAGTAGCATAGGTGGGCCCTCGGGCAATTAGTTCAGGGCGTAGGGATCACTGTCTCACTTTGGTACCCGAAACCTTTCTATGCCCAAAGTGAATAGTTTCAAAACGCTGTTTAGTGACTTTCATGTCTTCTGCTAGTTTAGAAAGATTCAGATAGTCCTTTTTATGCCTTCTTTTAGTTTTCCTTCCCCCAATTCTAGAATGCGTAGTAGCTCTAGTAAGTCTGTAGCTGCATCTACCTGAATCGGGAAACCTACCCAGAAACTTCCCCTTTTTATACACCGGCCGGTCCGGGCCCAAAAGAAAGCGGTGAGCCGACCTACCAACGTTTAAATCTTTTATCCATAAATTATTTACTAAAGGTACGAAGTTACTTGAGCGAAGCGAAAGGAAAATCCTCAGAAAAGTTCTATCCGATAGGCTAATTGCAGTCTTTTAGGTGATAGCGGAGCTCTTCCGTGGGGGAGTCCCTAACCATATAGAATAGAAGACTCGCCCCTTAGCTATTCTATGTGATCTTCCTTGAGCTGGCTGGTTATGGCGACCTATGCCACTCTTGCCTGCCCTATTGGCTTCCTATCGCCTACTATCGCCTGGAAAGAAAGGGGGCTCATCAGCTACTTATACGACATCTGACTCCTTAGCTAAAACAAGTATCATCGCTCACAAGCCGCAACTAGTTTAGCATCATCCTTGCCTGCTTCTGCTCACTTTCTTTGGAATTTCTCCCTACCCAACCACCAACCCTAGGCTCGTAGAGTTGTTGCTTCTTGAGTTCTGGGAGGAAGCGAAGCCTTTAGGTCCCACGAAAGCAGATTTGGAATTAGCATCAGACAACTGAAGACTATAAAGCTTAGTATCCGGGGACTCGTACTCTTAAAGTGAGATTCCCCTGGCTTGGTGCCCCCTGCAAGAATGCCTGCCCAGGTTATGGACTTGATAAGTTAGCCTTGAAACTTCAGAAGAAAAAGCCCTATGTGCCTCCTCCTCCTGATGAACCCACATATGGACTCATTCCCGAGCAGAGGCAGCCATCCAGATCATCGCAACATCGTAAAGGCTAGGAAAAAGAACTAAACCAGCAGTAAGGCTTAGGCTTAGTCGCTTCAAAGGAATTATTGGCAGGAGGGGAACTAATAGACTGGCTTGTGAGAGACTCCTTCTCATGCTGCTTGATAATGGTACAGCCCGTTGAGCCTTTTGCACTTGACCCGTCCCTTTCCTTTCGAAAGAGAAAGTCCAAGGAAGGAAGCACATTCTATGATGGACCTATGCCTACTCCTACAATGGCAATATCCAGAACTGTCGCTCCGGGAAGGCAACTGGTAATACGCTATTATAGTACAGAAAGCCGGAAAGACCCTATACTTGTACAGGGCTAGAGACTAGAGGCTCTCCAGGTAAGGGAGAAGAACTAAGACTGGCATTGGCTGAAATGGAGCTTGCCCCAGGTACGAAATGCCTGCAAGGGAAGGTTATTAAACCTCGACTCCTCTGAGACTTATACGGATAGACTCGTTAGACACGCTATTAATGGTATAACCCTAGACTGTTAGCTCGCCTGCGCCCAGTACTCTTTCACTTTATGGCTAGCCTTAGAAGGTTGAGCTAAAATCATTATTTGACTAAGCTTGATCACTGGCTTGGCTTGAAAACATTAGCTTGATTGAAAACTGCTTTTGACGTACTTGCTGCAGGATATAGTGAAATTGAAACAGCCTCTCCTCCTGCTTCTATCGCTTCTATCAAAGCTGCTCTATTTGCATCCCCATCCCCTGGGAAGCCTTCGTTAGTGCTCTGACCTGGAACGGGCTGGCAGAGTCAAAATGGATGTAATAGAAATAGAAGTGCCAAGAGATGGAATTGAAAGGCTTACCACTGGATCGAAGGCAGAAGCACTTCTAGGATTGGCTAGAGGGGAAGGGACTCATTTTATTCCTTAGTAGCAGTAGCTGGATACAATAGGATATGAGGGAGGAGATGGTTGACTTTCCGGAATTCAACTGTGCTACAGACTATAAGGTAAGCGCCAATGAATTAAGCAATTCAGTCAACTTGGCTTTTGGATCTCACTCGAAGCAAAGAAAGAAAGCATAGAGGGTCTGCCTGATCCCCGGAGATGGAACAACTTCTGACCCCGGCTTAACCACACAAGGAAGCTGATCTCCGCAGGCAAGAATCTGCCTCTGCTACTCCTTCTGCTGGGTCTACTAGTTCCCCACCTGAAGCTGCTCTTTCTTTTGTGAACCGGAGCTTCCTACTATACTAACAGTCACTCAGTCTATTTACTCCCGGGCTTTGGTTTGAGAGAGATTTCCGAGTGCTATTCTTACAGTTAAGCTTTTTCCTTTGCTACTGCTCCCATAGCACATTCAGTCCAATTGGCCAAAGGCTTTTCTATAGAATTAGAATAGACTCTTCCCACAGCTAAGCTCATTCTACTGCCGAGCTAAAGGATCTAGAAAGAACAGCTTCTCACTCGGGTCACTAAACACCAGAAGACCGAGAGGCACGAGCTGGCTTAACCCATTCCCTTACCAATAAGCAACATCTGAAAAGGAAAGTATAAAAAGTAGAATCTGCGTAGCCTATGCTAAGAAAGCTCCCCTCTTTTCTAGCCTATCTATTAAGTCTTCCCAGCTATCCAATTGCTGCAAGGTGCGTAGCTGCTCGACTTCACTGAACTAGAGCGATTCCGTGCATATGAATATGAAATAGAAACTTTTCGTTGAAAACTTGGAAAGCGGGAAAACAAACTTTTTTGCGCTCGGAAAGACAAATCTGCTTACGTAATAGCAAAAGAAAGAAAGTAGGGAATGGATTGAACGACTGATCGACCGGGAACAAAACTTGCTTGGACCAGGTACTACGTTACTAGCGGGACCGGGAGCAAAACTACTTGCTTGACCGGGGGGGAGCGAAGCTGCTAAAGGGTGAAGTGAAGCTGCTAAAGGGTTCAAAGCAAGGCCTTATAGAGGAACAAAGGAATGAAGTTACTTACAAGGGGAAAGGTACATAGTTACCCGAGTGAAAGGAGTTCCGCGAAGTAGCTTTGAACTAGCGGGTGGAAAGGAGTTAAACTTTAGTTGCTTTCCCGGGGTACAAGCGCAAGGTACAGGTTTGCTTCACACTTGAAGCGAAGTAGCTTTACAGGTTTGCTGAGCAAAGGTGCGTAGCTGCTCGACTGATAAGGAAAGGGAAAATCCATCAGTTTGAAAAATCATTATCTGAGTGAAGCAAGAGCAAGTGACTTTGAAAGCTCTTTCTTAACAAGACAAGTGGGGGATCCATCAATAAAGGGCAAAAGCCAAGTCTCTTATCAAGTCAAAAGAGTAAATGAAAGTAGGGTGATTTACGGGGTAGTCCGCTGCTCTAGATATGGTTTATCAATCAGAAGGTATCTTTGGTTATGGTTATGCATGAGGATTTCCCGTAAACCCTGAGTTTGAGGAAACTGACTTCTCCTTTGATTTATAGAACCAGTATTGGGATTTTTCTTCCTACCAATGGTTCTACCAGCCCAGTCTCAGCTTAATATGTAGTCTAAGAAGTAGTTGACTATGGATAAGCCCCTGTCTAGTGTCCACTCCCTTAGAAGTATAAGATCATTTCGTCCCTGTCCTTATGTCTTCCCAGGGCTGAATATAAGAAAGCGCAGGCGCAGGGAATACAGTTACAGTTAAAGAAATTTCTCATAGGATATATCCAGCAGTGCCCTTTACTCCTAGTCTTATTAGTTTGGAGTCATCTCTGTCAACCCCTCTCGCCTTGCTCGCATATAAGTGCCGTCGTCCCTCTGAGGAGTATTGAAAGCCTCGAAAGCAGTCTTTTTACTTTCTTAAGCCTTAAGCTAGGTATCTTAGGCAAGCTTTGGATAGAAGGTTCTAGGGCCATTTGCCAATTGAGTTCGTCCGTATCTTATAGCAAGCCCTACCTCTTAGCTAACAGAAGAATGCTTTCTTTCTATAGTGTATGCTCTAGTTAGCAAGTTCTAAAATAGGAGATATATTAACCCACTAGACCTAAATAAATAGTCTTCCTAGCCAACCTATCTAATGTTCCTACCATTGGTATTTACGCTCCAGCTAGTTCTGATTGCACAAGGAAAGAATAGGTTGGTCGATCCTCACTAGTAATAGTTTTAAACTCTGAGGGGTTACTTTTCACTCGCTTCATCGGATTTCCCCTCATGAAGGAATGCCCGATAATCCTTCGGGGGGGTGGTATGTCCTTTCTGTTCTGGTCTGGGGAACGCCGATCAAAGAAAGCACTCCTAGACTGCCTGGTGTTGATTCGGCAATTTGCGTCTAATGAGGAGCTTTGTCATCTCAAAGAATAAGCGGATCTTCCCTTGCATGCGGATCTGCAAATCGTGGATCTCCTGATGGCCGGTAGCTGCTTTCTGCTCTCCTTATTAGTGCCAACTACGCGGTAGGGAGTGTTATACAAGTCGCATTACTGGTCGATGACCTGATTTTGGCAGCAGTCGAGATGCCTTTCCTGGGGAACCTTTCCATGCATTCTATTATTGTTATTGTATTCGCTTCAATCAATCGCTCCTGAATTAGCGGATCAAAGATCGGAATACCTGCCTTTAATTGCTAGAGGTGGATTGGATGAGAGGCCGCTATTTGCTGCTTGCTTCTCCTGTTCGCTCTAGTTCACCTGGGGTCTGTTTGCTAGGTTTTAGACGAGGGCTACTCATCCCTCTTAGCAGCCCTTTCCTAATTAATCAGCTTTTGTGCTCTCCGCGGAAAGACTTTGAAGAATTCCACCAACTACTGATCTCACGAAAGGGAATACAGTTAAACAATACTTTCTTTCTCTTGCACCACGCCGGAACGTATGGACACCGCCTTTAAGTAAGAAGGAATCGGGGTTGCTTGCTTTCCTGCTTATGTGCTTCTTATTAAGAAGATAGAAAAGATATAGCTATCTCCCGTAAGCCAGCTTAGATGCCAAAGGCTTTTCCTATCTGACTGATTAGCATCCTGTTCGGCTACTGCTGATCGTAGTAGGCTTACTGAACTAGCTACTTCTTTCTTGTACAGCTATCTGATGCTATGCTTATCACAGACTGATTGTTTCTCTATTCAGAGACTAGCGGAATCCATCCCTTACCGTTCGGGCGCTACGGCCAGTAGCTCCCTCTCTTCCCTGTAAGTCTATTAAGGATCAAATGTAATGAATTCTAATAAATTCTAAATTACATAAATGATCAAATTCGCCTTCTTATTTACGACAAGAGTGAGCCTTCTGCTCTCATCCTTCCTTCTCTACTTCCCTCAAGTCATTCCCAAACGCAGTGACATCTTCACCGGACATGAGAGGGCAGCCCTTGTCAATACTAGAGACAGGTCTCCACTAAGACTAGAGACAGGCCCAGATCGGGGGAACCTGCCATTCAACAAATCCTTCTTCCGCATCCTCTTATTCGTTGTTTCATAAGCAGTCCTCGTGTTAGGATAGCACAATCCTAGCTACCCTGTCACCAGATCTGACTTACCATTGTCTGGGTGTCACGTAGTAGACCCCTATTATTGCTGTAATCTTGATTTCATGCCCCTGGACTATTGGGAAAGAAGCTGCTTTAGTGGGCTCCGTCTTCCTTTCCTTCGCAGTAGACTCTCTTTTCCCAATCTAAGCAATATCAACATAGCAAACTAGAAAAAGTCATCTGCTTGTCAATTCGTGGTGTAATACTCACTCTACAATGATTGGCGTCAGAATTTCTCACTGATCACCCTTTCCTTTGAGTGGTATTTCGCTCCTCTAGCGCATCCTGACTCGGACTTAATTGTAGGAAGGTCATCCGTTCCAGAGCCTATTCGATGTCCTCTTCTGAAAAAACCTCCTCTTCATCGTACAAAACAATGCCTTGAGGAATCCGTGCATCGAGACTAACATATGAGACTAGTTAAATAAGTTACTTGCCCTGGCTTCCTACCTCCACAGAAGACTTGCTAACACTAAAAGAGGGAATGGTGGGTGCTCCACCTCGACCTCGAGCCTTCCCTTCATCACTCTAACCTTTACCCGAAAGAAGGAGGAAATCACGATAAGGGCAGTCACCCACCCGGGGGAAGTGTCAGGCCAATCGACCATCAGCTGAGGAGAAGAAATATAGAAAAGATTTTTCTTCAATTACGCCGCCATTTAGTAGTGATTTGGGGGAAGAGGAGCTTGGTAGCTTGCTCCAGTCCAGTTTCAGAGGTTCAGAAGCCAAAGGCAACTCTCAGACCATTTGAGTTTACAGACTCTGCCGCTTAAGTGACTACGAGATAGAACATGGGTTCACCCGCTCAAAACAAAACTACAACTAGACTACCAGAAGAGGAACTTAACGGGCAATAAGACCGGAAGAAAAGGTGCTATCAAAATAGGTTCCGGATCGAGCAATAAGTGAAGTAGCTGTGACGAAGAAAGAGCTCTTTGCGGGATAACGCTTCTTAAGTGAAGGAACTTTTAGCCGTAACCGCTGTTGGGGGATAGGAATAGTCGCCAATTAGACATCCTCCCCTAACTTTGACTGTGCAAGAAAGAAGTAAGCTCTTAGCGCTTCTTTGGCAAAAGCTACTCGCTCGCGGTAGAGCTTCTTTGCTAGCTTTATTGCTGGAAAAAAGCCTACCTCCTTGACTACATCCTGATAACCGCCTGCCCGCCTTGACAGAAGAAAAGAAGGAGTACAGTAAGCGTCTTCAGACATAGAAAGTAGGCAATCACTTACCCTTCGTTAGCGGTGTAGGTTTCAGTCGTAGTTTCTGGTATCGACACAGACAGTGGGAAATCCCTATACGATTGAAGTCAGTGTGCAAGACAAAGTCTAGTTTTGACTTTGAGTTCCTCTTTTATTTTAATAACATCAAAATAGAATTCCACAGTCGTAGGGACCGACACCGGCAGTCGAATATCAATCACAGTTTGACGTGCCTTAAACAATTAAATTTAAACCCTTTTTTGCTTTTAGCGTATAAATACGTAAAGGAAGCGATAAAATAAAGCATATAAAGGTGGGCAGAAGTTCGCCTTCCAAGAGAGGAGACTCATGGCACTTGTGGCTGTTGAGGGCCATCCAGTTGCTTATGAGAGCAGGAAGCTGAACGGAGCCGAGAGGCCCTATGCAGTACATGAGAAAGAACGCGGGGAAGACCAGCCAGAAAACTGGATAAGGAAAGATAGAAAACTAGCAATACTGGGGAATTTGTCTGATAGACAGGTAACTAAAAATCTTAGTCGGGAGGGAAGGCTAGTAAGACCTCCAGCAAAGGAAAAAGAGACAAGGAAGAGTTGTTGGCGTCGACCTGCTTTGCGATACACATCTATTGAGTGGGAACGATCGCCTGCCAGTGGAACCTTCTCTCGTATGTGGGAAAGAGCGTTGTAGTAGTTGCTCTTTCTAAGCGACCTTCCTAGGTTGAGTTCGGAGTGTTGACAGTAGAGCCTGGTGGTATTGAGTTAAGAGCATCGAGTTACTGCGGGGCAAGAGCTCTGTTCTCGAATCAGCTGTTGTCACAATGGAATCAGAATCTTTTGCGTGAGAAGAAGCATCTGCTCAAAGGCTAGCCCCTGCTTTCTAAGAATCTGTGAGAGTGAAGCCTTTAGAGCAAACTCAGATAACCAAGGATCTAAGAGACCTCGGAAAAGGCATGACCAAAGAAGCAACGGCTTTCGCGCTGGAGTTTTGGGTTCATTTTCCCCTTCTTTTTTGCTTCTTTGTCTTTTGATCGCAACCCCCTCGGTTTGTGGCATTAGTGGCTTGTCGCACTCCCTTTTTTTATTTAGAGAGGATTCCCTCGTCTGAGAACCGCCATTCACGCACTATTCTTCCCCACTAAAAAGAGCGATTGATAATCTCGATAACCTAAACAAAAATGCGGAAGTGAGCGTATCCCAAAGCTCTCCTCTTCTCCGAGAATCTTCGATTTCCTCTTCCTCTTCTATTAATCCTATCCATCCACAGCTAAGCTAAGGAGTAAGGTAGGCTAGCTGGCTGAATGAAATGCCGCTGCTGACTCTGACTCCGGTTCGGTACCTACTCCATATCTGAAGAGATACCACAGCCTAAAGCCTTATCGCTTTAGACCTTGAACTTCCTGACTCACCTGCTCAAACGAGAGTTTAAGTTCCGGAACTAGTTCCTGCCCACTGCTTTTGCCGCTTGAAAGCTTGGTCTAAAAGTCTCAATCTTTCTTAAGTTAAGAAGCCAGAGCAAGTGCATGTGAAAGTTCGCCTAATACTCGAATTGGGTTATCCTTCCACTTTGACTTCGACTATTGCTACTTCCTCGACCCGACTCCGAGATCTCGAATTCTTTTAACAGACAGAGACTGCCCTTAATTAGCTTGTTGAGGAACGGGCTTGACTATATAAGGCAGCCCCAGTTCCAGTATTGGAGGAAGCACATGGCATGGAAAGCATGGTAAGTAGGACAGCCAATCTTTAAGAAAGTTATCTAACCGGTTAGTCGACCTAAGCTAAGCACTCTTCTTCCTTAGATTGGATTGCCTTCCCTGCGGATGAACTTGACTCGTTTCCGTTTTCATTCGTTAATGTGAGACTTTTGAAAGACCTTTCAAAAGCCTCTTAGTTACCCGGGACTGGGAGTTGAGGATGCTCTTTCGCTCATAAAACCTAACCCCTGAAAACCAATCGGCCAAGATTACGTTAAATTCAGGATCGAATACATCTTTGGCTTATGAGTTATGCGTTTTCTCTTCTTGGCACTTTCTGTCTGCTAGTGCATAATCATGCCTATGGGAATAGTGGAGGTTGAGCAGTTTCCCTGATGAAGAAGAAAATCACTCTCCTTCTCTAAACAAGCTTGCCTGTGGGCGTCGAGTAAGAGCATCTGGGAATTGATCTTTTACGACAGCCCGGAGCCGGAGTTGGTCTCGTGGCTAGGTCTTTAACCGGTTCGGAATATAAACTATCCGTCAATGAAGTGGGCTTAAACAGAAAGTTGGCTATTGTATTGAGATGCTCGCTTGGCCGGAAAGTAGAGCTAGCAACGACTATCGAAGCAGAAAGAAAGGATGTGATTTAATGTCTTGCCATTGGTTGGCTCTATTCCATACCACCTCGCAAGGATGAAGGTAAAGGTCTAAATCCCTGCTCTACACCCGTGTAGTCTTTCCTACAAAAAAGAGCTCCGCCAGTTCCAGGAGGCTCTTTCTCAACTTTAGTCAGAGCTAAAGGAAGTCGAGAAGCAGAAGGTGGGTCAACACCAGCTCAACCAGAGCCTAGTCCATTAACTTTCCCGCATTCATAAAGAAGACCTAGGCCCATCGTTGGAGGAAAACGCAGAGGATGCTTTGGCTGTGACGTCGGTTATCCCTTAAAGACTTTCCATTCAAGGGCTAGGAATGGACCAATGCAAACCCCAGTCCCTTTTTGGATAGCATCTCTGAACCATGTTTTCTTTCTTACCTTACATGCTCCATATCACCACCTGCATATTACATGCTCCATACCTGTATATGAGGATTCTTTCTGCAATCGCCACTCTTACTTCTTTCTTAACTTTGTTTTGACTACTGCTATAGGTAGAGTAGAATATATAGAATAATGGAACTAGATATGCTAAAGTACATCTACTTTTACTCGGTATGCTTAGGAGCAGCTTCACTAGAAAATCTGCACCTGTGGAACTAAGCTAAGGTCACTAGTTGGAGAAGGGATGCTTGCTAGTATGGCTCTAGATCACGATCTTCCTCATTGAAATTCAACTTTTTTCATTTCATATAGCTGTGAAATCTTACTTTTCTCTTTTCCAAAAAAAATAAGTGGTGTGGTTAAGTGCAATATAATTATTAACACCCAAAAGTCGAGCCAATGGCTTACACTGATCGTAGGTCCGGGGATCAACCGAAGTAAGTGTATCCATGGCCCAATCATGGGCTGGTCTCAATAAACACTGTTTCCGCGGATTGCAAACAGCAAAAAAGCCACGCGCACTGCAGTTTTAGCCCTCGAAGAGGATTGATGCTATCGAAATAGGGTCTTCGGGGGGTTTGTGAAAGTTAAGTGGCATTTCTTTTTTCACGCTTGAACTACGGTACAGACTAGCGGAATAAAGGCTGCCTTGGGAGAAAGGATCAATTTGATAATCTAGCTGGGGCTACTATTTGAACTAAGCCGAAGCCGGGGTAGGAATCGAATCCGCAGACAGGTGTTGTCTAATGACTTGGTTTCCAAGAAGAATTGAATCATAAGCATGGAATCAGACAAGCAACTGAACTGCCTTAAGAAAGGGCGCCAAACAAAGGAAGCTAGCCTATTAGCTATTCTAACCAAGCCAAGCTGCTTCAACCTCAGGATCAGGAATGAGAGCAAACAAGTCCAGGTTTGTTGTGCAAGTCACTGTCTTTCTCCGAGAAGATAGGTCTAATGCCAAGAATCGGGCAAGCTCCAACAAAGAGTAAATGTAAATATTATTCTTTCTTTGAATGCGGTCCCTTTCTGTAGAATCCCCTGCTTTTGAAAAGGCTAAGAGCCTATGAATCTTGTGTTGGATTCCGTTCTCTTAAGTATGTCACTTCTGGTGAAGAAAAGGTCGATAGCACTTGCACAAGAAAGGAACTTTCAACAGGCCCTCTCACTCTATCTCATGTCAGAGAAGATTATGTATGAATTGGAATACCCATTTTCGTGTAAGAGGTCAGCTACTTAGTTGATTTAAGGTATCTCTTGATCGAAGGGTTCAAGCCGCTAAAGCGGAAACTGCTATCTCTTCGCCTGAAGCGTTGTGGATTGATTGTGGGGGATTTAGGCGTGTCACGCCAACCTTCTTCTAGTTCCTGGATAATCGTTCCCTCCCTCCTTTCTAGATCTATAGTTGTCCGAGGAATATAGAGTCATGCCCGGATCGAAAGGCGCCAAGCCCTCTTATTCCTTCCACTGTCATTGAGACTCCCGCTCATCTAGAAGGGAGAGGCAATTAAGGATTGAATGCAAAGAGAGAAAGAAAAAGACAACCAAGGAAGTATGCGCGAAGATAGGGTTAGTCCCTGTGTATTGTTATATTCAGTTCCTTCCCCACCCAAATTCGGATTCACTTCTTTCTCCTTACCTGGAAGCGGCTAGGCTAAGAAGAGGAAGCAAAGGCCGAAGCTTTACTAATAAAATAAGGGCTAGCCTTGCTTGTTCAGTGCTATTTCTTGGTCATCCAATGGTCTTTAGTCGTTATTAAACCTGGTATGCCTCCGCCCTGTGTCCACAATTCCAGACTGTCAATCCAGGATCATGTCTTGGGCTTAGTTCACATGTTCTTGCTTAGTTCGTATTCCGGGTATGTGGCAAGCAAGAAAAACGTATTCGCCATAATTACGATATCCTTTGCTTGCTGATAGTACTACTAGCTCTTGACTTAAGAGGCAGTAAGTAGCTCACCAATTTCGGGTGTACGCGTCCCGTAGTCTAACTGGTATTCATGTCTTCTATAGCAGTATGGTATATGTTGGTTCCAGGTTGCTTAGGACTGTCAGGTTGCTAGTCTCTCGATGGTTCCCAACCCCTTTTCTCAAAAATCCCATTTCCTTCCATGATATTATATGGTAAATTTATGAGTAGTATCCGTTGAGTCATTCGCAGAAGCAGCTCTTTCAAAAGCACCCAAATCTGATGAAGGAACTGTGGAATCCGTGTTCATTCGCTGAAAAACAACAAAACTCACTTCGTCCCTGCACTCCTAGCTGCATAAGGCATTCTGCTTCCCCTGCCCTACATTCCTGACTAGGAATGATATAAGGTCCGCCCTTAGGGAGTTCCTTTGTGTGTGGCAATAAGCCTCCTACCTTCTAGTCCCTGCTAGCTCGCTAAGTTAGGTAGCTTCTCCTTCCCTCGAGCCTGGTCCCAGGGCATCGCTCTTCTAGTAGCAGCAGATTTCGTTCAATATATAGAAGTCATTTTGGGACCATGTCCCCCGAGAAATGACTCGGTCGATATGGCATAAGACGTTTCCTCGTTTCGATCCTTTACTAAGAAAGACCCGTGAGTTGGGTATGGGGAATATGATCGAATGACTCTTCGTCTTACGAAATCAAACCTGAAACTTTGCTAGCAAAAGAAGGGGATTCCAGAAAAGAAAAGACAGAGATAGCGAGGGGAAGCTGAACAATGTAGCTATAGCTGCTCACCCTTCCTTCGAAGCTGTTAAGCCCACTCCGCCAGTGAGGAGTGTATCCTACTGGTTAAGGCTACGCCCTATGGACATTGGTTACTGGGCTGAAGAATAGATTCGGGAGGGGTAGTATAGCTCTTGCCTGAAGACGATTCGAAACATGCATTATGACTCCAACCATGGAATTCTAAGATGAACGTTCGTTGATAAGTCCAAAGAAGGATCCGCGCACGGATCAGGCTTTCTGACTCGCGAAAATAGACTAATGCCTAAAAGTCAGCATTGGATAAATGCCCGGGTCCTGAGATTACTTACTTTCTTGTAAGAGCAGGTTCAAGACTTTTCTTTATATACACAATTATCAGTCAATAGTCTGACTATAGGTCTATTTTAGGCAAGAAAATTCTCTTTTTCTTCTTTGTTTGCAATAATAACATTTTAAAAATAAAGAGTAAGTGATGTTCGAGAACGCTTCTGTGCGGCGAATCCTGAATATCTAACTGAACGGAACTTTCTGCGATTATAAAAAAAGTATAGTCTCGTACGTTCCGCGGCTTCGGCAGCCCAGCTCCATTAGGTAGCCACACCGAGGGGGCTAGAAGTTAGTGAAAGGGAGGATCCAGGCTATCATATCTTACTCTTTTTTTTGTTCAACAAATATAGTAAGTGTATAGTTCCTATCCATTTAGGTAGAACGTAGGAGTGAGGGACGAAGTGAGTCTTCCCCGCGCTGGCTTGCTTAGAAAAATCGAAGATCTAGCATGTGTGCAGTAATTTGAAATTAATTTCTCTCTGCACAGATTGAAGCTTTTTTTGATAAAGAGAAGACGGTGCTAAAGGCTAAAGATTCAGGTAAGACAGAAGTCTTTCTAAGATGAGATAAGTTTTCAAAGCAGAAAAGCATTCGAACTAAAGAGATGGAAGCGATGTGCCTCAGGGACTTGACAGAAAGTTTTTAACCAACCCAGTTCAGTAAGCTTAGGAGAGGGCTTTAGCGAGATGTTAATGAATCGGTTCTTGCTCACGACTGCGGTACCATTGATTCTCTTGTCGTAAGGGCGGACGATAGCTTCTGACTCGAGGGAAGGAAGTGGCGAAAGGAAGCTCATGAGCCGAGGAAAGGTTCATCATCCGATTCAGTGCCATCTGGGCTTGCTTCCCTTTAAGAAGAGGCTTTTTTCGGATTACATTGACCTTATCGATGCGAAAGCTTAACTGAATATAGGAATGGAAAAGAATCCTCGATTTAGGAGCGGGAACTTGCTGACATCAAAAGTTCAGGAGATGCGGTGTGGCAGAAGATCCAACTCTCGAGGAAGCGAGGGACCCGAGGGGGAGGCTCTTTCAAAGCTTTCCCGTGCCTCTCTGACTTTCTAGTCACATAGCCAGCTGCCATTTCGCTTGCAGCCATCAAGACTGAAGGCGAGTCAAGAAAAGAAGGATCAGTGTAGGGTTCCGGATGGAATCCTATTCCTAAAAGGGGAATTAAGGAAAGTTACTAAGGGGGAGTTGGTTACCATTCCATCTGGGTCCTCAAACGTGTGATTCTCTTTAGTGAGGTTGGGCTTTGGAATCTCGTCTTCGGTTTTATTGAAGTTAGGGCGCGGCCTATTGAGTAATGGAAGGGGTCGGCCATAGGCTTGATTGCTGCGCTGCTTTCCGTGTCCGAGATCAAGAGAGAATGTTTAATATGAAGGCCAGCCCATAATACCTTTCGCTTGCAGTTGGCCCCGCCCTTTCTTTCAGCAGTTTTTCTTTCAGTTTAAAGGGTTGAGGTTATTCTGGGCCGGGCTTGGATGGCATCGAGGTTGGCTCTTCCAGTTCTTTTTGCTGTACTGTCTGTTCCAATTGGCGGCCGAGCGCTAACAAACATATGGTAGACCAGACAGCTGTTCTGCTTATGTTCTTCCGGGAGGTGAAGCTATATTAGATTACGTAGGTGACGAGAATAGAATACTATATTGGGCTATTCTAGTTCGATGCAAGAAGATAAATGGGGCCGAGGCCCTTATTATACAGCAGGGTTTTCTTGCTACAGACGAGAGAGACGGAGATCTCAAGGAGCAGACCATTATTCACCGATAGACGCAGTCTATTCTCGCCGATCGGTATCAGGTGCCCCCCTCTTCTCCTCAAAGGTTCTCATTCTACGATTCCCTTTCTTCTAGCAGCTGAGTGAGGATCCGGTGTCTTAGTTGAAGTTGTTCCGGTGTAGCTAGCTGCTCTTCCATTTGGTTTGGTCCGACGGGAACTGCTTGTTTTGTTCCAGGAGTTCCGCTTCGTGCCTTTCCTGTCTGGTCGGTCGGGTGGGTGAGTAAACTGACTCTCCTTATCGGGGATATAGAGTGGGCCAATGATGAATTGAATCTTCCCTCTTCGTAGTATTCCATGCTGCAGCCAATTATCCAACCCTGGAATTAGCACCGGATCATTTGGAGACGACTGCACCGGACGTACAAAATAGGGTCAGAGGAGGACCCAACGGTTACTGTAGAGCCAGTAGTGGGGTTCTTTCCTCTCCTTAGCACTCGAGTAACTACGTACCTCAGATTCTTTCTTAATTCTTAAATACGAAAAGTCTGGTACCCCGCTCGCCATTCATTGAGAGCAAGCTAAAACTATCAGTTCTCACTCAATCCAAGAGCGAAAACGATGCATTCATTTCATCTTCTTCCTGTAGCGCCTCCGGCTTTCCAGCATATCGCTTTACATGGGTAAACTACGAGGAAAGCACTTGGTCCTTGTTGACCCCTCAATAGAATGGAATTGAAGACCTGGACTTGGCACTGAATTACTCCTCCCCTCTGCTTATTAAGTTAAGATCCTCAAAAGAACGCTCTAGGGGGCCCCTACGTGACTAAAGGTTCGTTTCTACTCCGCTTTCGACTCTTCCACTGGTTGGTGACCTGGGGTGAAGAAGTCTCGCAAGACCCTCTTTTTTAGCGGTAAAGCTTTTCATTTAGAAAAAGATAATAAGTAGAATCAGAGCACTGATCCGCCTGTGAAAGAAAGCTTTCGTCGATCGAGAAGTCAATTCTATCTTTAGAAATTGAGATTTTCATTACTCCGAATCTTCTTAGTTCGACTCTGCCTCAGGTCGAGTTGCTTTTGTGCCTGCTTTCCTGGCTCATCCCTGAACCCGGACTCCTTCCTTGCTTGCCCTGGGATGTCTTTCCACCCTTTCCCGGTGTTCATTGGATGCTCCTCTTTCTCTTTCTAGTGCAGGGACTTTCATCCGGCAAGCAGTTCTCACTCTTTTCCTTCAACCGTCCGGCTAGTAGGGGAATACTCACTTCCTTAGGCCCTGACTTGAAAGACTTCTTCGTAAGAAGCACTATTGGATTGGCTGCTTACACACCTACTCCTAGTCTAGTCTTGACCTGGGCTTTTAAGAATTGCCTGAAAGCGGAGCAAGAACCGCTTTCTAGTTTTATTACTTTTATAGCTCCTCGGCTTCAGTTGAAGCTCCTGGCCTATTGGTTGATGATAGGATTTCCTGTTGGTGGAGTTCCTGCCCTTGGCCTTGGTTCCAGTCTCGCATGCCCGCAAGTATTCTAGAAAGAATGACTTGCTTTCATGTAGCTACGCTATCCTCTCGCCTTTCTAGTCTGCCCGCTAGGAAATGGCTAAGCCTTTTTCGAGGCTTTCTAAAGCAAGACTAAAAGAATAGGAAAGACTTGGTATATAATCCGTGCCCTCGTTCCGGCTATAGTCCATTAGCAAGCGAGTAGGGAAACCGTTCCTTCCGTTCAGTAAGGGCATACAAGCATTACGGGGAGCTTTTTTATAGGAACATGATAGGAACATGACTCTTCCGTCAAGCGAAGCGTAATGAGGAAGAAATCTACATGTAATCAATCCCTTACCCTGAACAAGGGAATCACTACTTTCACTTTCGAAAGGCTAAGTTAATTACTTCTCGGGACTTCTCTTTTCTTCTTGCTTATCAGCAACTTTTCGAGCGTAGTCTGTAGTAGGGAGGGGCTTTACGTAATAGGGGGCTCCTGTCTTTCTGACGCTGCACGTGTTAAGGCTTGGAGTTTTTATTCATCTTCCTCGCCTGATTCATCACTGTCGGAGCTCTATTAGTAAATTAGGACTGCTGCGAAGTTTACTGCTACTGCTAGAGAAAGGAAAGAATCCAGTTCAACTTCAGGGTCTCAGCCTTCTGTAGTGGACGACTCATAAGCTTCAGATTCCGCCCCATCTCTCGTTCCATAATCTGGGATGTACCCCAGGACGTACGTCGGAAAGCTGATAGCCTCCCCTTCTTCTAATGTCTGCTTTTGTGCCTTCGTCAAGCCCCTTCTCCTTAACCCCCTTCCCATTTTTGAGTCCGACAGGATTTTCCAAGTCATAGCCCATTTTTTGCATTATTTTCTTAGCAATAAGGCCATAGTTGGAAAAGTCTGGCCTCCCTTCTGTAGCAATAGGCTCCGCCTTCAAAGCATATGTTTAAGTTGCCCTTTTTTTTTTTTTATTTTTATATAAAGGGCCCCCTGACCCCAGTCATTGGTACCACGAAGATAGCTCCCCCAGGTTTCTCAACCGACGAGTGGCACACCAGAGGTAATAGTGGAAGACCTACGCCTACGCGCATTGCCTGTTTACCCTATTGGGCCTCTTCTTCACTATCAGATGTGACGCTAATAGTGACCACATTAGATGAGCTTTTCCTTTTTTTAGCTGCCGGAATGACCGGGGGCTTAGATCTCGGCGTTATGAGAAATTTTTTTGGTATTTTCATTTTTCTTGTGGAAGGAATAAAAACCTTGGGCTTTTCTTCGGCCTTGGGCTTCTCGGGTCCTTTATCGCGACCTGGTGCCGAGATCACCTCTTCTTCTGAACTAGAGTCGTCACCCGAGGCCGGGCCGGGTCATAAAGCTTGGAATCTGCACAATAAGCTTCGACCCTTTTTTCTATTTGCAGTTGGTCGATGAGAATGTTCCTCATTTCGCGCTGGTAAGCATCCAAGGCCCCTCTCCCATCATAAGGATTTAGTATCTCGTACCTTCTCTTCAGGATATCCCAGCGGGCATCATCCGGGATAAGAGGGGGGTCAATTTCTGGTATATCCAGGGGAGGATCAGGTTGTATGGGGGCCGGCTGCTCTACCTCAAAATCACTCCCTACAGATGGTACAGACGGAACCGAGCCTGCAGGTAAGGGTGGCAGGTCAGAGGGGACCGATGGAAAGGACTGCCACGGGGAGTTGTATTCCCTCGGCCCAGGATTAGAAGGGCCTGCATCATGCCTGTTCGGCACTTGGTCTACGCTCGTAGCTTCCGAGGGAGACATTGATGCACCGTCGCCCAGTACGGATGTCCAGCCTGATCCGGAGGCCCCCGAAGGATCCATCATCCAATTTTTTAAACCGAGATTGTCCGCCAGGGCGAAAAAAGGAATTCTTTAATACTTGAAGTCTACTCTTCCCACTTAATGTCAATTGTCTACGATCAGTATTGATGGAATTCCCCAGTCCTTTACTTAAAGGCTTCGAGCGGATCTTCTGTACTTTCTTCTTAGAGGCCTTAGGAAAGCCCCTAACAAGGGACTACCTTGCCCCTACCTTACCAGTTCAAAACCGACTTTTTACTAGATTAAATTGGCCATACAATCAACATATATTGTGAGAAAGAAGAAAAGGTTTGAAGACGTGAGACTGATAGGGAGAGGAGTGGTATGGCGTAGAAAGTCGAACGTAGTGAGAAGAGCGTAGCCAAGTTAAGAAGGAATTTATCTGATTTGCTTCGATCTTATGATCCTAGTATACTGGTATTGCTTGAGACTCGCACAAGATGCACTAAAATTGCCAAGCAAGAAAGCTAGCTCAACTCTCTAAAGTTATTAAAATGGATGCACAGGGAGTGGGTATTTTGCTCTTCTGGAGAGGTTCCTTTGATAGAAGATTGGTACTTGAAGTCAGAAAGAGGTAGAGATGAGATAGTTATTGCAGCTGAAGGAAGCTAGCCACAAGGAAGGAGAACTCTTAGATCCGGATCCCAGTCCACGACTCTATTATCATCCCTTTCTGGTCTCTTCTATTAATCTTTCATGGGTTCATTACGAGCAAAGAAGCCCTTGTGCGAAAGCCGGCCCGGCCCCTTCATAAAGAGGCTGGCAAGCTAGCTCATTGCATGGAAGAAGAGGAAAGAAGCCTCACTGGCTGAGTGCATTAGCTATAAAGAAAGCCTACGCGCGTTAGCACGCACAGCCCCTTTCTTGCTCCTGCCCTCATCAGTCGTGGCTCCCCCATATCAATTATCCGAAAACTAGCAGTTCACCAGGTTCTTTGCTTTGAAAGGAGAGACTTTATGGGGCCTGTCCTATATCCTTAGATTCTTTCATTCGCTCTGTCTGCTTTTAGTGATTAGACTAGCTTCTGAAAGCTATCTGAATCGTAAGAAGGTAGCCTTTCGCGGATTCTCAAGCAGGGGATTCTTCCATTCGCCGGAAAGATCCGAGTAAAAAAAATAAAGAAAAGAAACCTGGGGCATAGAAAGAAGGGCTGAAAGGTGGTCCCGTAATGGGCAGGTAGCCAACCTGGGGAAGAATGTTTCCGGTACTTAAGAAAGTAGCGAAGTCAATCTCTCGACTAGTGTAGGAGTTATATCAGATGCTCTCGTGTAAGTCGATTACCCCCAAGTCATCGTTCTATCAATCTCTTGCTTTTCTGGTAACTGCTATTGAAACTAAATGCCCTCTTTCTTTTCGTATTTCTTTCGAGAAAGTGCTTTATTAAGCATCATACTCTTCTAAGGGATCGACTTCCTTTGATTCTCTTACGGAAATTCCAAGGAAGGGAGAAATCTCCTACTCTAGAGACAGACACGGGCTAAGGGAAATCGGTTTTTTCTTTTGATTTAGGGGGTTCCCTCTCAAAAGGTATTTGCTTCTTCTGTTCTTGAGAGAGGAGGTACCAGAGAACGAACACTAGCATCTGCTTTCGAAGGCAAGACTCTCTCAAAAGTTGAGGGGAGCAGTGATAAGGAAGAAAAACAGAAAAGCTTACGAGGTCAGCGCGTAAAAGCTACGGGGAAGAGAAAAGCTAAGGGAACAACTCATACAGTACAGCGGTTTCGGGGGCGGAGCCTGTTGGATGTCTCACACTTTTTCTTGCTTATGGCCACGGCGAAAGCCTTACTCTTACTACATACGATTTACTAGGCGTTTGAGCCTCGGGGAAGCAGCCGACAGGGCGGAAAGACGAAAGCAGCTCAAAGACGTCTTGAGACATAAATTCCTTTTTTTCCAGAAAGATTCGCGGTAACAACTACCATAAGACCAGAGGCACTAAGGTCGAGATGACAACAAGCGATTAGCTAGTATAGATGAAAGCCAGTCGTATTAGTTTAAGTCATAGCGCATCACGGCATTCCGTGGAACCATAGGGTTTTTTATAAGTATGCCTTGATAACTAAGCAAGAATAAGATAGAGTTCGTTGTGTCGCCTATCGCTTCTCCCACGTGCAGTTACCCAACTAAGGAAGCTCTTACAGCTCGAAGGTCCCAGTCTAGTTTTTCTATTATAAATTAGGCTAAAGTCTCATGAAGATTAAAGAGTTTTTAAAATTTCAATAATGGTTTCTCAGTTGACTGTAGAGGCAATGGGAGAGATAGGGGTCCCCCTATGCTGTGGTTTTTAAAAAGAAATTTATTACTACTATCCTTTTCGGCAAACCACATTTCCCAAGTCTGGGATATGAAAGTGGTAGAGGATCAAGGCAGCAGGAGATGGAGGCTGACTGGTATATACGGATGGCCTGAGGATTACACTAACGGCAACATCAATTCTAAGGATAAAATCCGGAATTGAAAGCGGGAAAGCCGCGCTTAGGAAGAGGAGCTAGACCAGGAAAGGAAAATTCCCTGAAGTAAAGGGACTTCCATTACACAGCAAATGAAGCAAGAAATAAAACTAATTCTTTTAGCCGGAAAAGCAGTTTTTGTCAAGCAAAAGAAATCTTCAAGGCCAATGGGAAGATACCCAGGAACCCCTTACCTAAGGGGGCGGCTTCTTACACAGGAACTCAAGAAAGCGATAGGGAACTACTTTGAATAGCGATATACGGGCGGGACGGAATGGCTGAAAGGGCGTAGGCTGATTGAAAAGCTTACGGACCGGAACCACTGGACCAAGAAAAATAGATAGGCGGTACCACCGCCCTCCTTCGACGATCCACTGGTAGACCACGAGAAAAAGAAACTGACTGCACCCCCATATATGGAAAAAGTTGGTTTTGAATTTCCCTAACTTATTGAATTGACGTTCCGATGAAGAAGATTCTTTCAATGATTCCCGTGCAAGATCATTCTTTCTCTCTAATAGCCTTTTTCTCCGCTGTTTATTGAATTGAGTGAGTTATGCTTAACACTTGTTCTTCGTAAGGTAGCGGCAGAAGCTAGCCATGCTCGGAATCGCCTATCTACCATGCTTGCAGCCGCGAGCTTGCTGAGCATAGGAATCCACCCGCCTTACTAACCGATGAGAAGAAGCTGGGATGCATCTTTCCTCCCTGAAGTTGAACAATTCCCTCACCCTCTTCTATCAGGAAAGTTAGAACAGTCAAACTCTATAGTTAGAACATCTCGTTACAACTGTAATAAAGGAAAGTTAGAACTCATTAGAGGGCGCTAGTATTTGACCCAAATAAGCTAAGGTAAGGCAAAGCTAATATTAATGCTGAAAGAGAAGGTCAGGTCTATTTGTATACCATGTAGTTAGTACGGCCTAGTTAGTTTTGCTAGATCAGAGGATAGGGCAGGGACAAGAGCCTGATTGAAAGCAAGATCTTTATATTCAATGCTAAATCTTACCCCCTACTTCTTGAACCCGTAGTTCTTCTTACCTTTTAGCTCCAGCCTCCTGCCGGACAGAGACTAGTACGACTCGCTTCCCACTGCATGAAGGGAGGCAACCAATTAAGCTTATAGAGTGGACAATGATGACCACAAGGAAGAGATATTTTATATATTTAGTAGCCCTACCCACCAATAAGAAGGTAGAAAGAAATATTACATATATACATATAATTTCATTGAAGATAAAATTTTGTGTGGATGATTGGAAGTCTCTTTCTTAGATGCTACAGCATTATGTGGAGGGACGCAAGTATTATGTGGACGGTCTACAGCATTATGTGCTGGGTCAATCAATTTTTTCTAGTTAATTTTTTTCTTACCCTTCTTCTTTCCGCTCTTTGGATATTTCTGAGTTTCATCCACATTCTCTGTGGATTTTTTATTATCTTCGTCAGTCAAAGACGCAAGTTTTGACTCTAAATTAGAAAGAAGTCTATCTTTATATTCAAGTATCTGCCCTTCTTGCCCACCATAGTCTGTCACACTAAATGGTTCTGTACACTTCCATATATTATCTACAAATATTAATTTCCTTTTGTTACTTTGACGTATTCCTAGGGTAAGATGGAGATTTTTTTTTCCAATCGTAAGTTTTTTCCAATTAACATTGAAGTATGCACTAATTTCTTTATTTTTAAAATATAAAATATTTATATATATGCTGGACATATTTAGGTATTGTTCCATAAACCAGTTTTTTGTTACAAACTCTTTTGAAAGACCCTTTTGTTTTATGACTTCATCCTCTTCTTCAGTTTGAAAGAAATAACACTTAGGTGCTAAGAAAATTCCAATCTTAAGATAGTTTTCAAGTTTAAACTTACCCAATTCTGTGGATGAAATGGCATCCTCAGGAAGAGGGTTACCAAGAACAACTGAGTCCGTATCTGTGTAGTAACAGTCATCCCTGGAAATGTATGGGTACATATAAATCCGAGCACAAGCAGTGATAGCTGCAGACAATTGAACGGCTGCTATCTTAGGGGGATTCCATTCAAAGTCGGTGTCCTCTTCGGCCATGTATGAGACTATATAGTAATAAGAACTTAGCTTGTCAGCGAAGATGAAGTCTTTTGGTAATGACTTTCCCCGTCCTTTGTCTTCTAGGCGTGAAAAGGAGCCTGTTGGATTGAATAAAGTGTCTTTCCCAAGGCTGACTTCAGTCTTTATTCCCTGGTTAGCCGACTGCGGGAATTCAAATGACCGGGCTATCTTTCACCCTTGACCGACATGGTTCAAGGTGACAGGTAGGCTTCCTCAATCAATAGATGACTCAAGCTTCTTCTTTTCGATCTGGTAGGAGGAAGGAGGACAGAGCTTTCGATTAAACATTTGTGTGTGTCTAGCTCTGCTTTCTAAAGGCCCCTTTTCTTAACCCCACCAGCTGGAAACGAAACTGGAAAGAGAATTCATGTACATCAACAAAGGTCTAAAAGTGTCGTTGTAGGCACATCCTTCTCTTAGTGAAAGCCGCGTTCACACAGTCCTATGGGGGACCCGCCCTTGTGGTATTCATCCGGATTGCTCTGTCCAAGCCAGTTTGTATAACATTAAGCACAAGAATTGGACCACCTTGTGGGGCGAAAATAAGTTTATGGCAAGCAAGCATCAAAGGAAAGATAAACGGAGGAGAGAACCCGAAAAAAAACTTCCTACAGGCCAGACTTCCGATCTAGGCATACTTCTCTGATCCAATTCCTTCTCCTGCTTTTCAAATATTAACTCGTTAGCCCGCCTTCCATCTGATTTTCAATTTCTTGACCTGTCTCTGATTGCCATGCTGCCTTTCTTTCTCCTGTATAGTGAGTCCTGCGATCCCAGCCATCTTCATTCCCTTCCAACTCCTCCAGGAAGTTCAACTCTTTCTTGGGACAGATGTGATCTGGTGTATACTTGTCTCCACACCTATAGCACAGCCCCTTCTCTCTTCTAGCTTCAGTAGGGGTGATTTTCTTAAAGTTAAAGGTAGTAGGCTCTTTTGTATCATGTCTTTGGGTATTGAAACTTGGGGTTGGCATTTGGGTTTGGAAATGATTTAGTGGTTGTGAAAGTGGTTTTTGAAGATTGGAAGCTGTTTGAAAAAGGTTTGCTGGGTTTTTTTTTTTGAAAGGTTTAGAAAGGGCTGAAAGAGTGGATTGTGAAACTCACTGCCCGGTCTAATCAATCCTCCTTTTCCGGATGCTGATCTAGAAGCTAAAGCTAATCACCGGGCTCTAACCCTTATAGCGAGGGACGAAGTAGTTGATGTGACGACAAGGCATCCCCGACAGTTTGAAGGAGTAGTGCCATTGGTATCATTCCTGTCTTTATTGGTCCAACTCGTGTCTGTTTTGAATTCATCACTCGCCCCCATGTCTTTTATTTTATGAAGTATTCCCCCTCTTTCCTTCTTTTATAAACCATAAGCTAAAGAAGTTCAGCCTTAACGCCCTTGCTTTCGTAACACGTGTTTGATGCAATAACCGCAACGAGAGTAAGCGCTGTTGGATAGAAGACTGGTATAGAATCATCTGTGGGAAGCGTAGCCTTGCTATGCTAAAGGAATGGATTTCACTCTTTCGGGAGTGACCTGACCCTCGGGTGATATCATAAGCTGTTGTCGGAATAGGGCCCAACAGGGTGCTTGAAAGGGCATTACATTAGGAGCTTTAGCTAAAGAGAGTACGACTTATGTCCCCGATTCGGCTTAGTGAAAATAGAACTAAAGAGAACAGGTTCAACTTCTCCCAATCCTCGCTCTGGACCAAGTGCGTATAGCCTTTTCACATTCTCTTTCTCTCTTTCTGGCTTAGCCTACCAGGAAAATGGCTCCTTCTTATTGATAGCACAGGTGAGGACACCCCTAATGGGGAAGCTTCACAAATATCCCAGGGGGCGTAGCGGCAGCTTAAACTTAAAAGAAAGGACCAGGGAAGAAGTAGTTGGTTCGATAGGTTTGACTCGACCATAGGGAGGGCTCAGGGATCGCTCCTTTCGGGCCATTGGCCAGGTACTAAATCAGCTACTACCTACGGAATCTTTCAGAGGAAGAGTAAGATGGTACTGAGAACTCAAGTTACAGAATGCTTGATGAGGAACGTACCTTCTAGCCGAAAAAATGAGTATCCCTGGCCTTTCATCATGAGGACTAGTCTTGCTTTTGTGCCTGGCTCGCATTCGACTGGATAGCTACTGGCTCCGGTACCCTTTCCTTCTGCTTGAATGGGCAGACAGACCAAAACTTCCCAGAAGACAAAAAAGGCGAAAACTGGGCTTCTATCGGCCATTGAATTCGCTGCAGATATCATCATATAAGAAGAATCAGTTCTTCTTTTTACTGAATCAGCTACTAATCACATGTTTGGAATCGATCTAGCTGATTATCTGGTCGTTTAGTAAGCCCGAAAGCAAGAGAAAGAAGGTTTCCTTTACCACGGGAACTGCAGTAGCGGAACTAGCACGACGAACAATGCTCGACACTCTGTCAAGCGAGCCCCTCTAATTATCTAGAAGCCCTTTTCCCATGTATAAGCATTCTAGCTTAATACCCTTTCACCGTCTTCTCACGCTAATGAAAGCCCTTACAAAACAACTACTGCGAGAGCCTTTCAGCCAGAGAGAAAGAGCCTTTAGAATGGAAGCCCTTATCATCCACTTTCTTTTTAAATATTCAATCTCTTGCTTAAGCTGTGTAAGCTCATTCAGTGGTTCACTTGTGACGGTATAAGGGGATGTCTTCTTTTCCGTCAGGTTTTACCAAACAAAATGAGGTCATCGGCAAAGAAGCAATGAGACAGTCGTTGGCCTCCTCGCCCGACTTGACCTCTATGGCTGTTCTGTGTAATGGCTTGATTCTTGATTCATTCCAGAACAAGAATTTCACTCATTTGAATGAAAGAGTTTGATACCAATTCTAGCTTCCGGGCAGGAGGGAAGAAGGTGACTTCAAGGCTGTTAGTGCTTAAAAGTTTCTTTCTTATTTCTGGAATGCTCAGGAGCTCACTTCTCCCCATGTCTCAGAGGAATCGACTCTTTCATGGCAGCCACCTTCCCCTGGAGTATACAAACTTAATTTTGATGAAGCTAGTTTCCCAGATACTGGTGCTGAAACTGGTGTTGTGGTCAAGGATGAGAAGGGATTTTTTATTTCGGCCATGGCAGATAGAATCCCTTTCATTACTGAGCCCCTCCTTGCCTTGCTGAGGCCATTAGTGCTGATTAACCCTGAAGGATCACTCGACTCACTTTTTTTTCTCTCCCGCTATCTGTCCAAAAGGCTTTCAAGCTTCAGTGTGATAGAAGAAGATCTTTGCAAACAAAGCCCTTCTTCAACTACTAAGGCATCTTGTCCAAAACAAGCGGTCATGTAAACCCTTTCCCTTTGTCCATTCGGTTCTTTCCAGAAGAAGAAAAATGTGAGACTTTCACGACGAAATACCGGGAATTTTTGATACTCGAGTCCCAAAAGGCAGGCAATTAAGCCAATGATCGACTGCCCCTGTCCATTCTAAGGGGGCATTCTATTCCTTCAAGTCCCAGAGCTTCATGTGCAGCTGATTCAAAATCCAATAATAGAGCTTTTCCCTTTCCTATGTCGTTCTAGGGAATGGTGGTAAGAGCCCCTAGGGGAATCAATCCTTCTTTACTTTAGGGCGGACTCTGTCTCTCCCGTCCTTGTCTGTCTATCCTTCTAGGAGGCAGGCTAGCTGGCAATGATGCTCATCTTTCCCCTCGCCTATTACACCGGAATGCTTAACCGAGGGTGAGGTCGACCTTCTTTCGGTGGTACCTTTTATGTCTAGCTCGTTCTCTTGGTCAAAAGCCAAAACGACTCCTTAGTGGCTAAGCCAAGAAGAATCGGAATCAATTGCATCGGATTCTGTGGATAAAAGAAGACTGACTATTAAACCTCCTGCTGCACGAGATGAGACAGTTGGGCAATCCCTTCTTCTATTGGTTCATACCAGGCCTTAAAATGGCTACTTTCTCTTTTTCTTTTACCCGTCTAACATCTGGTATACAGGACCTAATACAGAGATCCTGAATACAACTCTCATAGCCAAAACCTCACACTTATTATTCTGCAATCCTGTGAAAGCCCAACAAGTGCCTCATTGTCTTAACGGGCCAGGCAGGTCTCCGGTGGCCAAAGGTAGCTTCGCATTGCCTGTCTCAGGGGTTGAGGCATTGAAAGCTGTGAATCTGCCCAATATAATATGTGGAAGACTTGCCGACGGGAGGCACTTCCAGTATAGAGTTATTGGGTTGTTCCCGGGGCCAAAGGAAAAGTGTTCGATGTCCCCCGGAGACTGACAAGAGTAAGAATGACTACTAACAGAGTAGTAGAATGGGATTGATGATGAGCGGGCAAAAGCCTCTGGTTTGTGAGCCAGGTGAAAGCCTTCTTTTTCTTTTTTCTTGGCATGAGATGCCGTTACACCATACACGGTAGGCGAAAGACCAAACACAAATCTCGATGATTCAACATTTAGGTCTTTTGACATGTGATTCACTGCCGAAAGCTCCTTCTTGTACGCTAGCACTTGAGGGAGGTGGTTCGGCTACCTTTTTCGTCGTGTTTGCGGATGGAACATCAAATTCAAAATTTCTTTGTCTCTTATGACTATGCCATTGATGAAGATTCATAGCTTGGGAAAAGACCTTTCATCCTACCTTTCGGCATTGCGAGAAAGTGTTGGCAGAGTGAAAGGCACCACATCGAGAGAGAGGGCAGGGGACCGGACATTGAGAGGCGGACAACGAGGTTATATCGTTCTAAAACAGGTACTGATAACGAACCACAAGCCCCTGCTTTTATTCCCATCATCGCTTTCAACTTTCGTGGCTTTAATTTCATTACCTTGGCATGGTGGCACTCAGCTGTGTCATCGGTATCATTCATACATAGGCTTGATGTCAGCTCAATTACATCGAGCCTTCGGTTCACTACTTGCTAGAGATTGCTGCTATAAATTTATATTCTGCGGGGAGAGATCACTAAGGGCCGACGGATTCCGAGGTATAATGATAGGTAGGGGATCATTCTCCAAAGCACTAACGATAGGACAAAGAACTCCCGGTCAATACAAAGAAAAGTAGAGAGCGTAAGAGCGTAGGAACATCGTTAATCCAAACTGTAGAATAAGATCAGCTGTGAGCTTAGAGCTGTAGTGGAGGAGTCAGTCAATCAAATCAAAAAAGAGCTCGACATAGGTAGGTTGAGGTTTGATGACGAAGTTAAATAAAATGGTCGAAGATCAAAAAGTGGGAGTGGATCAGTCAAGACCACCAGGTTGTGGGAGGCTCGATGGCATAATAACTAACGTTAAGCCTTTTGCTTGCTGAAGTCAAGGTAGGACGTAGTTAAATAGATAGTGCAAAGAGAGAAGGGAGGCAGAAGAGTAAGTAAGCCTTGTAGCCTTCGGTAACATGCCAGTCGTCCCCGTTATCGGTGCTTCTACTTGTGAACTCAGAAAGGCGTAAAGAAAGGCTCGATGTAATTGAGTCAGTCAAAGGTTTGGAAGAAAGAAGGAAAGCTACCATCACACCTAAACCAACAGCCTTAAGCACTGGGCCAGTAGCTGGAATTGCTATTTCAGCAAAAGGAACCTCATTCTCCATGTCCGACTCCACCGATGCGGAAAGGGTGTGACTTTCAACAAAACTAACCCGGGCGGCTGATAATACCCTGGTTGGGGTTGAGGACGCTTCAAAGTATGATTTGTCTATGACAAAGGAGAGAAGAAGGGCCGAGAACAAGAAGATTGGCGAGATAAGAATGTCAAGGGCTTACCCTTGAATCGAATACAGATTCCAATCCTCCAGGCAAGCATGCATCCTGGGCCCCCTTTTAATAAATAACAAACCGTACCAAATGAGTCACGAACCTTGCCTTGGAAAGGCTTTTCTTTCTATGCCGTTGGGAGTAGAGTGTGGCTGGCTAAGTCAATGGTCTCCCTTCTATTGATATCGAAGCGCATTCCTAGCTTGGATACTGTCCATTTTTTGATGGCTGAGCAGCTTTGTTCGTGAGGGAGCCTTGGTGGACCGGTAACCTTCTTCCCGTCTAGCTTTTTGATTTAACGCGGGTTTGAAAACTTTTGTAATTCAATTTGCGCCACTCTGCTTCCTTATCTGCTATCCTTGGAGTAGCAGAGAGTTACTGGCCTTCCACGAAGGTCTGCCGAGATATCTTCTTCCGGGTTCCCAGCGTGCCGGTCAGAAGATGCTTACCCGAAGCTCTAACCAAAAAACTAACAAAAGGTAGCCGGCTCCGCCGAATATTCGGTAGCAAACTTCTGAGCAGTTTCGCTATTGACCCCCAACTCTAAGAAAAGGTAGTCGGCTAGACTATCCTTCTTAGTAGCGCCCACCCTCGGTACGGGCTGTCTGCTAAGGATAGCCACTTACGCTTAGCTTACTACGGATAGCCACCTTTGGTACGGGCTGGCTATACGAGAAAAGGAAGCACTTGACAGTCAGTTACCTCACGCACCTTCGACTCGGTACAGGCTATATGGAGTCGTACATATGTAGCGACATCTTCGATCAGCTTCCTTAGCGGGGGCCACTCCGTTACCTTATTTCAATTTCAACAAAAGAAGAAAAAAGTAGTAGCATGAAATCTTCGCCCATGCGAGAAGTCATGTTCCTAGGGCATTGGGATAGGGGATGGCCAGATTAGGATAGACAAGCAGAAGGTGAAGGCAATAGAAGAGTGGGAAGTCCCCGTGACCGAGCTACGATCAGTTCTTGGTCTTGTAAACTAATACCGTCGGTTCATCACTTGATACTGACGGAAGTCCACTCACAGATCTTTTGAAGAAAGCCATGGAAAGACTTTCTTTCCCAAGGCCGTTGGGGAATAGGCAAGAGCTCTAGTAATCCGGCTGGTTGGTTTTGATCCACTTTATCTTGTTGGCACACAAGACAAGTCCGCACATAAAGCTCCACATCGTCACGTATGCTTGGCTTGGTCGGCAATTCTGCTGCGCTTTCTTTAATTGCCTTCCTTTCCTAGATCAAGACCTTGGAAATAACATATATAGTAAAGCGCGCGGGATACAGCTAAAACAAAGGCTGGCCCGCATGATAGCCAATTCGCTTGCAGACAAATTGATAACGCGTCTGACTAAGGGCTTTTTTTACTTCTGTCTTACCTTAATCGTTCTGCCAGTTTCCTTAGCGCAATAGTAGGATCAGAGGGCTTAGGCACCTAAGGGGCGCAGCGGTCTGCTTTGCCATCTCGTGAGTAGCTGTTAGATGCGTCCTTCGCGGTCTTAGCATGAAGAGATGAAGAACCGAATCGGGGCATCTTCGATGCTTATGATCCAATTCCTTCTCATCGAAGATGTCCATCACCATCAAGCCATCCCATTGACTACTTTTGTGTGAACATAGGAAGCGGGGAGGGTCTGAGATAATCAATAAAGTTTCGCCCATAAGTTTATACTTTTTTTATGGTTTATCTCCTGGGCAAGACTTATAGGATTCCTACGCAGAGAGACGTATGAGTTTTCGACTACCCTTGACCGGCAGCAGGTTCTACCACAACTTCTACTGATGTTCCCATTGTCTTGTCTTCCCGCAGAGAGGAACAAGATCCATGTTGGGAATCAGAGGTCCCGGGCGTATGAGACAGAAGAGTAGGCCGAATTTCATCTGCCTTTTCTTTAGCCTGAAAGAAAGGGACTAAGAGCGCCTTTACTTTATGGGTTGACTTTTGTATCAGCATTTGCCGTAGCGCTTAGACGAATAAGCTTCCATCCCCGATTGAAACTCATCCGATTATGTCTTATCGGCTGTCAGTCTGGCCTTGCTGTCATTCTTGTAAGTAAGCCTTCCATTATTAGCCTTTCCATTAGCAGCTGTCCAAAGCGAGGGCAATGCCTTCTTTCCACTGGAAGCCAATATCTCTAAGCGGAAGGAACTCAGTCTCAGGCTAGAAGTCAAAAGAATTCTTCCGTGACGTGAGACCCCAATGTTAGTGCGACTAGACTTCCTTCGTTACATCCAATCCAGCAGGAATCGTTTTTCTCAAGGGCATTTAACTCAATGAAAGCGTTCCATGTCTTTTGACATATTTAGAATAAGGAAGAATCAAACTCCTAAAAGCAACCTCTATTATACGATAATAGTGATTACATCATCCGAAGAGAGTAAATAAAGCCCATCTCTAAAGCTTGAAAAAAGGCTTTAGCGGCTTTCATATGCCTGAAAGGATAGCGAAAACCCGAATGCATTGATTGAATGTCTATTCATGGGTAGATCGAAGGGTTGATGCGAAAAATCTGGTTTCAGCCTAGCCCAGATGCCCAGAATCCACTCTTCTTGAATCCCCTGCTTGAAAAGCTGTTGGCGAGGGCTCTTGTTGTTACAGAGACATAGGTTTTGTTGTTTCAAAAAATTCCTTTGGCGAAGAGCTATTCTATTATATGGGCTTGTTATAGAATCCGTACTGAAAGCTGGGGAACTGCAGGTGCAGGTTAATCTAATCTATCGTTTTTTTGGAGCTTTACTAATAAGAATAAGGCTTTTCCATATGCTTCAAGCTCGTACCTTCACATCTTGCCTTTAGGTTTGTTTGATCGACTTGCTTTGAGTGAGGAGATGATTATCTATACTTCCTAGCGCCAGGCCTACTGGATGTGGATAGAAGGAAACTCTATTACCTTTGAAATACAACTTTCACTGGCTGTAGGAGTATAATCGAAGTGCCAAGAGAATTCACAAGCAAGAGAAAGAACTTAACGCTGGGAAGACGAAGGAATGTAACTAAAAGGAAGGTTTTTCTCCCTTAGGACTAGAATTGGATCTTTTGGGCTTTCAAATGAACTTGCTTCTTTTTCTTTTCCCTTGCTATAGGCAATAAATAAACTGACCAAACTAGCTTGCTTTAGCCAAGCCTGCTGGAAAAGGGAAGGGGTTTCGGCAAAAAATCCCGGGTTTACTAAAACGATTGGAACTTTTTCTTTCTATATAAGACTTGAACTAGAAAGATATCTAGTATTGTAAGCATCCCCTTATCTTATTTATTTATCCTAGTAGTCCATTGACTAAGAGTAAGAGGGGGCCTTGGGATTCCTATAAGCGGCGATAGAGGTCTTTGACTCTGTATCACGGAACTACTTAGCCTATAAGGAGCTTTCCTAGCTTCCTTCCTTTATTGAGGATAAGCTTATGTCAATAAAGAAATTAACTCTCTCTTGTATCTTTCTCAGACTAAGTCATAGTCATAAGAAAATTGAAGAAAAAGATAGCGGGCGCTATTCTCAACTTAGTCTCTTAGAGATAAGCTTTTCTTTTCGTAACCCTAAAACAAGGCATTGTCGGTCTGATAGAGTAGTTTTCCCGGGCTATTCTGTATTAGAGAAGTTCTACCCTGCCCCGGATCTAAAAGTCTATAGGATCAGTCTCTTCGAGTGACGGGTTCCTGTACGAAAAAGGGAAGAGGCAAGCAGCAATCAAGGAAGGCTTCAGCCAAGCCAATCTCTTAATAGACGCCATTCTCAGATCTGGATGTGACGGCAGGTGACAAGTCCAACAAGACCTTCTTTCACAAGCGATTCTCTTGTGTTCACTATTGAAAGGTATGACCTTTGGCGGCCTTCTCTTCTGACTTTGTCCCCTTGATTTAATGATAAGGGAGATTCTTCAGGAAACGAATCTGGTACAATCTTGACACATAAGGAAGATTGAGCATATATATGAATAGAATAATAGAGTCCCAAAATAGCATATCGTAATTGAAGTCGCTCCGTGCGCAAGGTCCTTGACTCGCATCAGGATAAGGATAAGGATAAAAGACTCTTTTTTAATAAATAAAAATTATTAGGGGCTAGCATGCATGATCTTTAGTAGACTTTACACTCCTCAATCAGGAAAGAGAACGAAAGGACTCCATGGATTGGCATCTAGATATAACCTGGATTCACTCCTCTATCCCTATTAAGATTAAGGAAGAGGTCGGCGGAACCTAATCTTTACAGACAAGTAGAAAGCTAGGGTTCTGAAGACGGTGACCTTGAATCTGGCCTATCTTACCAATCCGTCTATAGAAGAGTTCACTTTCTCTTAACCAAAACCCCATGGCGCTGCTTTGCTCCTTTCCATTGATTTCAAGCTCTCAACTTAAAAAAAAAATGGATTAGCTGACTCGCAGAATACTTCAGGGCTAGAGAGAGAGCCACACCCCTGCCAGGAACTGCTAAAAAAAGGACCGATAACTACATATGGTCTGATACTCACTTCTATGAGTTATGTAGGCTGTTGCCGTTATAGTAATATAGCGGTTGCTCGACCAAAGCCCCGGTCAAATAATTATATGCCTGGCCTGGCCCTAACCCCTACTTGAATGAAAGCACTACGCCAAGTTCTTTTTTTTTCTTGAGGATTGCGGAAGCGGAATAGGTTTTCAAACCACGGTGCACGTTTACAAGATACCTCTACCAGGCAGGCCAATTCAGTCTTTTGCGAGCGCATAGTCTCTGAGCCCGATGCTACACCGATTGGACAGAAGTCACTCCCCCTCCGCCGGAGATATAGATTGCCATACCACTCATGGGGCCAATCCATCTCCACCTATAGACCAGTCTAATAGGCCACATGCTCCGAGTCACCGTTATACCACCGACCATATTAGAGAATCATGTGGCATCTCCACCATACAATTGTGGGGTTACTCATCCAACCCTCTCCTTGGCTTAGCAGCAGCAGATATTGTATAACCGCGGCAGTCTCTTCTCTTCTCCCTTTGGTCAAGCGTCTTAAAACCTCTCTTTCTTATTTTGCAGGAACAGTTCTCTTTCTGTTTGAACGAATCCTGTGACCGAATCAGCTGCTATATCATCCGCGTAAGGAGATGGAGAGTTCGCCTTTGTTGTCTTGTTCGGGAGAGAAGGAGAGATAGCAGGTTTAGAAAGAGATATAAGGATTTGCTGCTCCCTTGGTCTCGAAGAGTCGAAGTGGCTGATGCTAGCCTTCTATCCGCCATTTCCTTATATTAGTTAAAAAGATCCTTGCGGCAAGAGGAAATTACTTTTCTTTTATATGGGCCTTTCTTCTTTCTTTCGCCCGGTCTAATTATCTATGGAAAAAATAGGAAATACGAAAATGGTTGAACTTATTCTTCGTTCCCCTTCTGAGCCAGTATCCGCTCTGTGCTTGAGGACAAGCTTCTAACTATCTGACACCAATCCCTAACTAAGGAACTCAGGTAAAGGACGAAGAGAAGAGGAGTCCCAAAAAGCTTCACTCCAGTGGGCTCTACTTGAAAAGGCCTGAAACACCCAACATTCGGGCAAACCATTTTGGGTATGGGATATTATGGATGGATCTATGATTTTACGGGGTATAGCTAATAACAAAAAGGTGGGTCCTTTGTTCGAATAATTTATCCTTGGTAAAGTACAAGAGATGCTACTCGGGTCGGTAAGGTTGAAGCGGGCTAAAGCGCCTAATCTTTATCACCGGAAGCGAAAGCGACCTATTTAAGTTAGTCAACTTCCTACAGGTGCAGCCGACCGGACTGTAGTCACAGCAAGACAGTCGATCGAGGAACTTTAGAAGCACTTTTGAATGCCTTTTCATGATTAGTTTCACTGTAGGTATGCTAAAAAGCTTTCGCTTTTCGCTTTCCCGACTAACCCTAGGCCTTTCTTTCCAACATTTGAAGAATCGAATCGGTCAAAATGCTCAAAAGCAGGTGAAAAAGAAGGTCTTTCTTGGATGTGAGATTTCCGCCCTCTTTCTGAATGAGATAGTATTGGCTTACCCACTTGCTTCCCTTCTATGCTTGGCTTCGCTTCCTTACTTGGCTAGCTTTCCTCACTTTCCGTATCACGGTACCTCTAATCCCCCCTTTAAGTGAAAACAATCACTTTAGAAGACCTACTAAACCCTTCTATCACAGGACGGGTTCAAAACTTGTAGGAGATGCAACCATCCATGGAGAGCGGCTTCAACTAGTCATCCCGGTAACACGAGCCTTGGTTGGAGAATCCATACCGCTTACTTGGAACATAAGCATTCGACGGAACTAATAAGAGGAACAGCTTTCTTTGGCAGGTTCACAGTGGATCTGGCGGATCAAGTTGAAAGGCTTCAAAACATAGATAACTTAGAGAAAGAGGGAGAGAGATTGAGCGAAGCCCTAAAAGGTACAGTCATCCAAGATCTTCCGCCTTGGCTGCAGTCGGCTAAGCAGGGAATTCAAGACTTAAGTAAGCCTGCTGGCCTTGGGAAAGACTCCATCCTCGGGAATCCCACTTCTTTTGGAGGGGGGGCTCACTCTCTCGGTTAAAGGGGGCACTCTACCAACTTAGCTAATTAGCCCATTCCAGGAAGGCCCACTCCACGACTGGAATCTCTCCCTATTTCTTCATTCCCGAGATGCTAGCTGCCTCTATCGATCCCAATGCCGGATAGAATAAAGTCACTGACGTAAAGCTCAATAAGTGGGGCTAAGGAAGATATCAATCGTCATGCTCTATACAATAGAAAAAACTATATGCCAAGACGAGAAAGGGGTGGCAACTAGCGGGACGCGCTTAGGAAAAAAGCTAGGGATTTTTCTATTTAGTACTGATTACAGGACCGAATGAGACAGACACTTCATTTATTATTCATCCCGTTTGTGCCCCAGCAAGAAAGCCTATAGGGAACAAGCACAGGTACAGACGGGACAGAAGTACAGATTTAACGAAAGGACCGAACCTAATCCTTTCGTCGAGCTCAGGTCCACCGGAGATCAACAGTTTTAATAGTCCCACATTCTACCATTCTACCACCCGAGAATGCTCGTCATCACCCAAGTGCAAAAAAAGACCTTTTTATAAGTAAGGCCAGCAATCAAATGCGAGTTAGCCTTTCTAACGCCCTTTATCCTGCCACTATTATTGAAGGGGCCTGCAGTGGTAGTCATCGGTGGCATATTGCCTAGAAGCGTCATCCTCGTCGAATGGGATGCAGGAGAGGGTCAAGATTGAGTATCAAACTGAGGGATGCGGAGTCCTGGAGACAGGACGGACGTGCTTGATCCTGGGTGACCGATAGTGAAGTAGTACCGGGTGAAAAGAACCCCCATCGGGGAGTGAAATAGAACATGAAACCGTAAGCTCTCAAGCAGTGGGAGGAGCCCGGGACTCTGACCGCGTGCCTGTTGAAGAATGAGCCAGGGACTCTAAATTGAATTAGGGATTTTTTCTAGAATGCCCTTATCACGATCTAGCCCCTTGTCTATATCATGGTCTGTTTTCATATAATCTTACTACCTACTGTATGGCTTGCTAAATAAAGCGCTGTGGGATCAATCATTGCATTTATCCATTCATAACCATCATATATGCTCTTTCAAGAAAAGGGATAGAATGAAAGTATATCAGTCTTACCAGCATGCATACAAAAGGGAGTGTAGTTGCCTATCAGCTGGTTAAACAGATAAGATTCTTATTCATTATATATAAGGAATAAGGATCCCATATCGATCGAATGAAGATGGATGGGTTTAGATAGGTTCGTTCCAACCTGCTCTTTTGGACCATGAAAGAAGCAGGATCCAGCGCTGTGAAACGACTTTTCTACTTGTTAACGATCAGGTAGCCGCCTAATAGAGTCTTTGACGGATACGGATCCATATTCCCGGCAGGATGTCGAAAGAACTAGTGAAACGGTGGTTTTGGCCCCCTGCTGCAAAGCTAGGATCCCAAGGATAGGCATTGTTCGCCTTGTGCTTGGACCTGCAAGGAGGAAGAGATAGCACAGTCTTATAGGGGGCCTCGCAATCAGTTGAGGGGAGGGAAAAACAAACCTACTGCACCCCTTTAGTAGGACAAGAGAGGACTCCTTACTCTATCTTTATGGGAATGTCATTGCATGAAGGGACCTTGAGGGTTGGCTTACTCTACGTTAGAAATAAGTATTACTTCAACCGGGAGCAAAGTCAGATTGGTGTCATAGCAAGAGTTAGGCCCTTGTTTCATGGATCGTATGAAAGGCTTCTTTTGGCTTATGGAATCTATAGAACTCGCTCGAGAAGACAAAACAAAAGAGGGAATGGAAGGTACTATAGGAGAAGGGTTCGTGTCTTTCCCCGATTCAAGAATCAGGAATCTAATCTTTGTTCTATGTTTTGGAGTAAGCCAGTCAATGTGCCCGCTGTGGTGTATGAGCAAGTGATCTGCTCCTATGCGCCTTTCTCCTTTTAGTGAAACCAACCTTAGCTCGTGTTATCATTATCATAACAGCGCCAAGTAACTTCATCAAGTTAAAAAAGAAGGATAGGATTCGAGGGCTTGAATGAGAAAAAGAAGAGCTAGTTTACTTCCATTCCAGACTTAGACCTCTATGAGGCTTTGTGGTGCTGGGCTGGATATAGGGGGTCCTCTTATAAGCCGTAGCATTGAAGGCTTAATCACTCCGTATAGACACACCTAGACTACGAAGCTAGGACGGTGGGTAAGGAATCTTCTCACGCAGAAGTAGAAGGAAAGGAATTATTTGCATTGAAGCTGAGGGCGGTGGGTTGGAAAAGTACGGTAGTCTACATTAGTAGTGATTCGCCTGTCGGAGTAAAGATAATGGCAGGTCTTGAGTTATAGGTCATACCCTTGAGGACCAGATTCACCCTCCTTTTCTATCTTTTTAGTGAAATATCGAACCTTTATAAATAAATATAGTCAAAGATATCCCCAGTCAATCTCCAAGAGTCCTTTTTTAGGTTTAGGAAAAACCACCTGCCAAGCCCAACCTCTTAATAGCTTCCTTTAGGTCTTGAAATAGCCTTCCTTACCAACAAGGGCTTAGTTAACTTAACGTATAGTCAGTTTTTATCCCCGGTTCTTTCACCTATCACGAAAGCTCAGATCTGGCGCGGGCGGACGTGGACATCGCGGTAGTCATTTAGAGCAGATTTGATCAGTCAGAAGGAATCGAAGGAAAGCTACTTGATTGACTAGACAAAGACTAGCTAAACCTTCCTTTACTCGAGCTTCATCTTGATTAAGTGAAGTCAGAAAGGTTGAATTTCTATTGAAGCAGGAAGCCTAAATATTAAGACCGAACGAAGTGAATGTTCAAGCATCTAATGCCTGCCCCGGTCTTTCTATCTCTTTGAAGATGGAACTTTCGATTCGAGACAATTCCAACAAGAAAGAGAAGCTAGGCTCGGCTTGGATTTGAGCTACTAACGAAGAATAAAGCTTGGAGCTCTGTAAAATGAAATTGCTAAATCTGAACTTCTAACTTTAGAGATTGGTTTGGAACTAGCTGAACCTGCCTGAACTGATTGACTCGCTCATCAAGCTTCCAATGCAGTCTTATCTTCTATGCGATATATGCGTGAAGTTGAAGTTATTCGCCTGGGTCTACTCCTTCATGTAGTGAGTCGAGGTCCGTCCCTAAGGAGAAAGACGAAGCAAAACCCCATTCTATTATATAAGGTTGGACCCCTTTTTCAAGAAGGAGCGTGAAGGTGCCTAAAAGAGGGCTTTTATCACGTTTGAGAGTTAGTTATGGGAAGGTTCCCTCTTTTGCAGAAAGTGGAAAGTCTTCGAGTATCGTCGTCCTTCTATTGAGGATTCGGATAGATGAAGAGGGCACCCTAAGATAAGAAAAGCACTGTCCACTCGCAGGGAATTACCTTGGAGCTCACACTGTAATTGAATAGAATATAGAATGGAGTTGGCCTTGCCCTCCCACTCGAGTCAAAAAAGAGGAAAGCAGAAAGCTTAAGGCCATTTCGGTAATCTTCTTTTTATAAAGCATAGGCCCCTGACTCTAAGGCTTTTTCCGGGGCCGTTAAGAGAAAGCCCCTCGTAGGCTACGTTTATAGAAGAAAAGCAAATTGTTTTTATCAGGAAAAAACATTTGAAAGAATAAGAATTAGAGCTGCACTAGCTAATAAAAGTGGAATCTTACTAGGAAAAGAAGCCCGTGAAGTCAGAAGCTAAAGGGAATATCTTCTAAGAAGGAGCGCGGATGGAACTTGTCTTGATTGTCTTTTTTCTCTCGAAGTTGGTCCCGTTCGAGAATTGGCATTTCTGTCAGGCTATGCCCTTCCAGTCAAGTCTTCGCTGGATTCAACCGAGTTAGGAGTTTCAGGCCTGAGGCCAACTTTCCCTTGTCGGCTTTCGATTTGCAGCATATGGAGCTTGACGGCTTAGGAATTTGGGGTGGAAAACTGTAGTATTACAGGCAAGGGGTGGAAGTCTCTCCGCTCAAACACTTGTTCCTGAAATCTGACTTCTAGCTTTCTAGCTTGAGGGGTAACTTGACACTTGAACAATCTAGGCCCAAGCAGCACGAAGAATTGCGTCTTTAAGCTAATCAAATTCCGACCGGGATTTTTGCATTGCATGA